>CM070821.1:3836991-4103898 GCA_036326025.1 Chrosomus eos
CATTTCTGTGGGGCCCACAAAGGTAATTTTTCAAACAAACATTGTAATCTGGAAGATGGGGTTTTTGCGATTATCGCAACATAAAGCACCCAAAATTCTTCATTAAGGATCCCAAATTTTTTTGACAAGAGAACACAATGTTTATATTTTTTTAATTTATTTCAAGGAAACCCCTTGAGATGAACCACCCTTCATTTTCTTTCCCAAACAAACAAGATCATAATAGAAATTCATTAAATAAAGAAAAATACAACACAGGACTATTACAAACTTTTAAATACATTGACATTCTCATTCATAAACAAAACACTTTCAAACAAGCTCCCATAAATCACCCCCTTTTCCCTCTTGCCCCCCCTACCATCATAAAAAAACAGGTAAAAAAAAATAAAATAAAATAAAAAACATCTGCGAAAAATAAAAATACCAATAAAAATAAGGATATGCTTACAAACACCCCATAAACCCATACTGATCTCTAATTAAAATAAAAAATAATAATAATAATAATAATAATAATAATACAATTAATTAAAAAAATAAATAAATAATAATAAAAATAAAAAAGGAATCAAAAACAAGAACATAAGGTTTGAAGATAAAAAAAAAAGTGATGATTTAAAAACTGAAAAAAAAGTAATAGATCTGAGCGAGTGGGGAAATTGTTCCAATCTGAGGGGAGTTTTAAAATTTTAAAAAATGCTGGGGCGCCCCAAATTTCCTTTATAAACCCCTGGGTGTATAAAAAAATAACTGTTCTGTGTCCCCTTAAATTTTTATGGAGTTTTTAAAAGGGGATTTTGGGTTAGCATTTCAGATATAAGGAAAATTAAAATGAATACATTTTTAAAAAAAATAATGACCAATGAAATTGCCTCCTTGACTTGGGTCCAGCCAGTTTTTAAAGACTCGTACAATTGAAAAATGGTGATTCTGTAGGGACATCGGGCACAAATCTACAAAGACCCATTATATAGTACCAAAATAGGTCGAAGATTTAAAACAGAGGTGTTCCCATAAATGGCCCTCAGCATAGTCAAGGATTGGAAATATTAAATTAGTAAAAATTCTTTTTCCCCAACCTGTTGTGAAAAGCAAACAGCAAAAGCGATAAAATGAAATTCAAATTTCCCCCTATACTTTCTTGCCAAATTTAGTTTTAAAATGGGGTTTTTAAGGAGAGATGAGTATCAAGCCAAAGACCAAGATATTTTAAAATTTTTCAACTTGGGTTAATGTTTTTTTTCCTTTCCCGGGAAACTAATAAACCCAAATTTTTCGATTAAAAGGTAAAGAATTACGTCGAGTGCAAAACAACATACTTTTAGATTTGCTTCTAATCCTTATATCCTAAAGAGAAGTCCTCCTCAGGCGGCTACTGTAACATAAAGGTAGGTCGTTGGAGTCTGAGACATATTGAACTGACACTCAAAAGAGCTCATAATCGTGAACTAATCCAATCATGTCAGCATCACTTCCTAATTATTTAAAATTTTAAACAAATTATCATTATTAGTATTATTCTATGTTTAAGTTTGAATTAAACAGAGGACATACGTCCATCCTTTGGTAAGAGTAGTAGTCACAATCTCAACCTGTAGCTAATGTATTTGGGGGGATATAATATTCATAAACTGGTTTCCACAAAGAACCCATTTGAGGCACAAGCTTCTGAAATGTTATGACCATGTTAAGAGTAAAAAAACAAACAAAAACATAATTGTTCACTTTTTAGACATGTTACTTTTGTGATTAGTAATTAATTGGTTATTCTTTCTTAGTTCACAAGTAGTTCTCAATGAGGATATATTTCTTTAGTAATAATCAAATACCTACCAAGGAACTACCTTTGTACTAAATTACCTTACTTACGGCTTAGTTAATATTGCTTCCATATTAGTTAGTAGTATTAAGTTCGGTGTTAATGCAGTACTACCTATTACTTCCTGCATAGCTACTTGTTAACTATGGACCCATATGGGAACAATCTATATTTGGTAACTATTTCTATGTTAATATAAAACATTTCTATGTTGTTAAAAATAAATATCCTGCAACGTTTTGGGAACATTATTTTATTGTTGCAAAAAATAACATTCCTAGAACATTATTATTTAGTTCCCAAAACAATAACCAAACAGGAACCAAATACTGATGTTAGGAGAACGTTCTGTGTTTGCTGGGAAGCCGCTAAAGCAAACCTAATTGGCTTTCAGAACTGAAAATTGTGTAATTATTGCTGAAGCAAGAAGAATCAGCAGAAAATAAAATTGGACACTAACAACAAGCTGTTGATAAAATTATGAGTTTAATCAATCTAAGTACAAAAATGTATACAAATTGAAAAATCAGGTCTCAAACAATGAATAAGTTACAATTAATATCAGCATCATGTCTCTGTTAAAAGTGTTACGGCCTCTTCTTCAGCTCCTGAACATGAAAGTGTTTTCTCCAGTGTAATTGTTCTGGTGCTCTTCTTCTGAATGAGAAGGCAGAAGTGATTTTAGAACGAAGGCCCGAGTGAAACTCTTCCCGCATTGATCACATGGGTGAAGTTTCTCTCTGCTGTGGATCCTCAAGTGAATCTTCAGGCTTGATTTACATGTGAAGAGTTTTTTAGGCTTCTGTTTTTCCTTTCTTGTTCCATCAGGTCTATAACAAACATTAAATCATGTGATATTTCAATTGAAAGACAAATGCGAAATAAGGGAAGCTCAAAGTCAAGAGCACTGATGAGTTCAATAGTCATTTTAATCCCATTAAATCTGGTGGACAACTGATGTGCACAATTATGATCTATAAATCACTAGTTTGGTCATGAAACAATGTAAATGTGGTGAGCGTCAGCATGTTCTTCATCATGATGAATGAATGAGGAATCAAGAATAAACACAAACCTCTGTTCTTCAGTATCAGGACGTTTTTCTGCAGGTTCTGGATCTCTGTCCTCTCCTTCCAGAAGCTTTCTGGCAGTTCGGCTAAAAACAAACAAGTTTAATTTCTAACAGACATGATGTGAGAGGAATAATAACAATATTTCAAGTACCAAGGCTAATTACATGTAAAAAAAAAAAATAGTGACCATGATCATGTAACCTAACAGTGTTGTTCCATAAAACCCAAATTATTACTTACTTTGATACTTTATATGAACCAATTATTGCTTGTTATTATATATTTGTATTTTAATGGCTGTTGTTTCACTTGGATCTATCTTTATTACCACATTTTTGTGTCGGTTACTCGATTTATCGGTGGAATAATTGGTAAAATACTCAATTTCTAAAATAATCGATAGCTGCTGCCCTACTTTACGTTCGCTTTAAAAAAGGATTTCATAGAAATTTTGATTTCATTTGGAGTTTCACACAAGTCCTCTGTTTACTTTTTTCAGCTGTGCTAAACAGAAGCCCAGAACATGTGGATATATTGACATTCAGTGCTGACTTTCTCATACTTATTATTGTTATCACTAATATTTACTGTTATTTTATTTTTATTTTATGCTTGAATACAAATTTTTACTAAATTAGTCGATAGATTAATCAATACAAAAATAGTCGTTAGTGGCAGCCCTAGAAAAAAACTATTATGGAGTGGAAATGGCTTATAAATCAATAAGCGCTCCTCTGCTGCCATCTACTGGTTATAGTGCATTTTTAAATAAATATGTTGGTTTGCCAAGTATAAGTTTTCCTACATTTTAAAGCGTTTTAGTTTTACAAATGCGGACAATCATGGTTTTGGCCATAACAATAAAAATAACATTAAAACTGGATTAAATTAAGTGCTGGAAAAAGTGTGATGGACTTGAAAGTCCTTGATTAGTGCTTGAATTTTACTCTCAAAAGGACGTACAAACCCTGAAATGAATAATGTAAAAACATTTGTCACAATACCATGGTTACAGTTAGCATTACTACATTAAATCCATAGGGAATGTTGGTGATTTGAGGACTTATAGTTTTACTTAAAGCCTTATAACTTAAAACTGCATGAACTTGTTCGTTCATCATGGTACAATGTTTCTCCTGGCTTCTAAGTCAGTGCTGTTTGATCTGATATACAGAATATGGTTAATAACAGAGAATTCTGTGTTGGGTGAGTAAATCATGGGCTAATTTTAATTTTTGGGTGAAATATCCCTTTAATTCAGTAGTAATAACATCACAGCGAGATCTAGTGAGAAAGCATTTGAATTCAGCGCAGTATTAACAACACTTAAGTCATCCTATGGGTATATGACATCTTCCTCAGAAGGCCTTTATTATTCCACAGGAGCCATATGGAGATATATGGAGCACATATGGAGCACTTTTATGGACTTCAAAACTTCAATTGACTGCCATTTTAAAGCTTGGAAGAGCCAGGACATGTTTTAATATAACTCTTGATTGTATTCGTCTAAAAGAAGAATGTCATACACACCTAGGATGTCATGAGGGTGAGTAAATCATGGGCTAATTTTCCTTTTCGGTGAACTATCCCTTTAAAACGCTTTCTCAACTGGATCTCCCAGCGCATCGCGAGATCGGCCCACGAGTAAACCCTAGTATGGGTGTAACGGTTCACAAAATTCACAGTTCGTTTCGAAGCGATACAGAGGTGTCACCACGGTTCAGTACGTTTTCGATACAGCAAAAAGAAAGAAATGCCAGAGAAATATCCTATTTAATAAAAGAAAAAAATATTTTTAAATAAGTGTGAGTTTTCCTACATCTTGAAACTTTCAGGTTTATAAATGGGGGTAATCTTTGAAGGATAAACAAATAATGTTTTGGTCATCACATTAAAAATAACATTTAAATATATATTTATATATATATAATATTTAGATAATATTTGAGTTTTGAAGTGCTGGAAAAAGATGTGTGAAGTACTTGAAAGCATTTCACTATTCCAGGCAAACTTCCATGGTTGCAGTTAGTGTTACTATATTAAATCCATGGTGAATGTTGCTGATCTGTGGACTTAAAGCCTAACTAGTTAATTTACAGCACAATGTTTCTCCTGGTTTCCACGTCAGCGCTGTTTGATCTAATAGAGATACGGTTAATAACAGAGAAATTGTAATGCTTCCCACTAGATCTCGCAGCGATGTTAATACTTCAGTGGCAAATTCAAATGTATTCTTTACTGGATCTCTTAGCGCTGTGTAGTAACAGTGTCGCTTGATCAAGATTGGCTCGCGCTGCACAGATGTTGCTGGTCCGAACTGATAAACGGTCCGTGAACATTACATTTGCCATTTGATGTTGCGCAACGTTGTGGTGGTCGCGCCAGTGCAGATTTTGTTAGCAAGGAAAATGGTAAGGAATCGCTCGGTTTGTATGCGTACCGAACCGAAAGCCTCATACCGAAACGGTTCAATACGAATACATGTACCATTACACCTCTACTGTCTGATAAACTGTTGCGCTGCGCAGCTCAGAAGAGTAGTGTGGTTTCATTTGCATAGTGCGCTTTCGCTTGCCATGAGCAGTTTCTTGTATGCAGCAGAAATGGCAGCTCTCTCTTAAAAAAGGGCGCAAAATGTGACCATTAAGTCGCAGTCTAGAGCCCTGTATAGTGCTGTATTTCTGCTTTACATAAGCGCCACCTACTGTCAGAGAGAGAATTTATGTTTTTTTGCTGACTAATGAGATATTCCTGTTGATTGAACACGAGTTCATACATTTGGCTATAGGGTGATGTGTGGCTAACTTACACATAAGAGACTTTGTTGCTCAGCAAATTAAAATAAAGTACTGATCTAGGGGTGCAAGATATATCGACTCAATATCGTAATCGCAATATCACGTTGCCCGATATTATATCGAAAGTCTCCCGATAATATGCGTTGTTTCTCTCAATATGACTCTTGAGTCGCTGTTCACTCCAAAGCAAATCGCCGTCACTCCCTCACTTCTCCCTCGCTCTACCACACAGTCCCCCCACACACACACACACACTTGACGGCTCGATTCACACACCAGCGCACACGTATAAACATCAGGCCACTTCATGTGGTTTCTCAGATCGGATAGCTATCTGATTTATCATAGCGATTCCATTTACACCTGGCCACATAAATGTGTATTTTCAAAATGGATTTAAATCCGATCTTCAATGTTATATTCAATATGCAGATTTAATGAAGTTCACATCACCGAAAGCAACAGTTATGAGTTGCATTTTATTCATCATCAGCTAAAATTTCTAAATCAAAGACCACAATAAGAGTGAGCGGCAACAGCCCTGGTAAAATCATTTAGTTTCTTTACTTTTAATGAAGATGATTGTGTGTTAAGCGTCTGCGACTTTCATTTTTTAATTTGCGATAGTTCCCTTTATCGAAAAAGGGAACTTCGAGATGCGTCGATTGACGCTATGGGAACGCCCCTTGCGTGAATGCGTGCGTCTGAAGCATCTATGCCAGGGGTCTCCAACCTTTTTGTGAGTGAGGGCTCCCTGAAGGAATAAAATAGTCTAGAGGGCTACTTGTTTGATATAGGCACACGCACACACGTTTCAAGTTTTAAAAAAATACAACAACAAACAGTAATATTGTTAAATACTATGATAATTGAATTTATAGTTATATTTTAGGGGTGTAACGGTTCACAAAATTCACGGTTAGGTTCAATATGATACAGTACTGACACGGTTCGGTACGTTTTATACGTTTTTTATATAAAAATAAACAATTTCTCATTTTTAAAATAAACAAACAATGTGGCACTTTTTTCACTTTACTTCACCAAAATATGTCTAAGAAATGAAATGAATATTGACATCATGGCTTAATAAATGTAAATCATTTCTCACAAGCATTTTAAATTATTATGAATTATTAGATTATTTTTAATTCATCAATCAATCCTATTTATAGAAATGTATATAAAAAATTTACAATTATAATTGTATTTATAATTTTCTCTCTGTAGATCTGTAACTCTAATTGAGTCCTCCAAATGTCCATCGGTAAGGCGTGTTCTGTGTTTGTTCTTAATAAAATTCATATCTGAAAATGCAGATTCACACAGGTAAGTTGAGCCAAAAAGACAGGCAACTTTCATCACTGCTGTGGAAATGTTAATGTATTTCTCTGGGTCAACAAGTTTCCAAAAGTCTGCTGCCCCCTGATGGGCTTTGAGGTTAATGTCACTTTGCAGAGTGAGAATCTCCATCTCAACCTCACTAGAACCCAGGTTAAACGCATCACTTAGTTTTTCAGAAATGTGCAAAATGTCCACTTGCATGAAAGGATTTGCAATGAATGACACACATGGTTCCAGACTATCAAAGTCATTAAATCTGTCCTCAAATTCTTGTCCAAGCCTTTTCAGGAGTTCAAAGTAATTATGTAATGCTCTGTCAAAGACCTCAGATGCAGAATCATTGTTACTTAGCATCGACTGCATGGATGGAAAGTGATGCAATTTCTTCCTCTGCAAGTATGTGGAGAAAAGGCTGATCTTGGCTTTGAAAGCATTTACAGCACTGATCATCTCACTGATTGTCTTACCTTTGCCTTGCAGTTCACAGTTCAAATTATTCAGTTTCACGGTGATGTCAGTTAGGAAGGCAAGGTCCAGTAGCCACGCAGTGTCCTGAAGCATGGAGATGTCCTCCCCTCTGGATTCCATGAACACTTTAATTTCACACAAAAGTGATAAAAAACGTTGCAAAATTCTTCCTCTGCTCAGCCATCAAATTTCTGTATGAAGCAATAGGTCACCATATTCAGCTGACAGCTCCTCCAGAAGTACCTTGAATGACCTGTGCTGCTTCGCTTTGGACCGGATGCTGTTAATGATTTTAACGACTGGAGTCATGACGTGATCAAATCCCATCACTTTGGCGCACAGTGCCTGTTGGTGTATAATGCAGTGATAATGTAGAAACTTTGGGAAATCTGGGTCTCCTCTGCATAGCGCAACGAAGCCTGCACGCTGGCCAGTCATTGCAGGGGCTCCATCAGTTGTTACCGATACCAACTTTTCAAATGGCACGTTCTTTTCCACGAAGTACTTCTTCACCGCATCATAAAATATCAACACCCCTCGTTGTTGTCTTGAGGGGCAGTAATGTTAAAAATTCCTCTTTCACTGAAAAATCACTGAATACCATTCTGATGAAAACCATGAGCTGCGCTGTACTACTATTATCCACAGATTCATCACACTGGATGGAGAACCATTTGCACAAACCCAAGTCTTTCTCCAGCTGCTCCGTTACGTTCGCTGACATACACTGTCAGAAAAAAAGGTACAAAAGCTGTCACTGGGGCGGTACAGTACCTTTTCAAAAGGTACACTTTTGTGCCTTTTAGTTACTAATACGTTCCTTTTAGGTACTAATATGTTCCTTTTAGGTGCTATATGTACCATTAAGGTACCAATATGCACCCTTTAGGTACAAAAGTGTACCTTTTCAAAAGGTACTGCCCCAGTGACAGGTTTGGTACCTTTTTTTCTGACAGTGTAGCCGAGACTCGTCTCGCAATAGTGTTAGCCCCAAGTTGAACATCGGAGACTGCGGACATTATTTCATTTCCATTCTTGTGATCTTTAAACAGAGTGTTGGTTATCACAGTCATTGCTCCCTTGACAATTTCACCATCAGAAAAAGGTTTTTTGTGTTTCGTTAAAAAATGAGCAACTCTAAATGAAGCTTCGGTTGCAGCCTGTGACTTTTTAGCGGGTTTTGTAAAAAATGATTGCTGCCTGCTTAATGTTGTTTTCATCTCACTAACTTTTTCTTTTCTAAGTGATGTACCTGGTGGATAACGAACATTGAAGGTCTTGTGGGTTGTGGTAAAATGTCTCTCCGCATTGTGTCTTTGGCAACCGCAATGCTAGCTCCACAGATGAGGCATACAGCTTTATCTTTAACGTTAGTGAAGAGGAATTCTGTCTCCCACTCCTCGTTAAAATAATAAGTCTTCTTCTTTTTTGCATGACCTGCATCATCAGCCATAATTAATCTTTTTTTCTTTTTTTATAGTTCAATTTATCCTATGTACCAGTATGTAGCTACCGTCTCGCCCGCGACCGCCTCAACTCACAGAAGTTACGTTACGTTTTTTTTTTTTTGAAACGTGCTCGACGTGCAGATTCTAAATGTTTTAAATTATTTTATTATTTTATTATGTTTTAATGGTATATGAAATGTTACCATTAGTTATTTTCTCATTTTATGCCATCATCGTAAAAAAAAAAAAAAAAAAAAAAAAAAAAAACTAAATGAAAGATTACAATTTAGGCTATTTATAGAACGTGCTCGGCGGGCGACTCAAAGACTCCATGCGGGCTACCAGGTGCCCGCGGGCACCGTGTTGGAGGCCACTGATCTATGCCAACTAGTCCAATGGGAATGAGAGAATGAGCGTCACGGGCGGGTGACGTCATGAACCAGGAAAGGATAAGAGCACTTCCGCTGCTCGCCGGCATTTAGCTTCTGTGCCTCAGCAAGCGATCTGTGTCAAACTGTCTCTGTCTATTTATTGTTGTCTGTTGCAATATTGTATGGAAAAGTTATGGGAAACAAATGCACAAACAGTGTGTTCCTCCCTGCCCGCGTTTATTTAAACGGGTGGGGACACACACGAGTTTTGTCTCATTTGTTTGAGTAGAGCATGTTTTTCAGCCCTTGAAAGAAAAAAGGTGGGGGCTGAGTTCCAATTCTGTGATATAGCATGCTCTGCTCTCGCCTGTCACTCTGTATGATAGTGACAGGCTTGCGATTCTCAGGACCCGCGTTTGCCGAGGCAGCGTGGAGAATGCATTCCTGGGGATCGCAGAAGGATCTTTTGGAGGGGTTTGAAACGGGTCTGCTCCGCGGGCCTTTTTTCCTTCCTTACCCGGAAGATCCAGCGCTATCTCCCCGGTGTTGGAAGCACGCTCTGCGGTTTCTTCCGCTCGGGGAGAGAGAGCCCTTTTTCCTTCATATTCTTCCTCCGAGGAGGTTTGTGTTGAGAATATTGAATTACCAGTTCATCATAATAAAAAAATATTATGATGGCCTGCGCTCCCGAGGCCCAAGACGATAGATTTTGCTCAAGGCCCCATAGAGGTCTTTACCATCCAAATTTAAGCCCGCGGGGAGATGTCGTTTTCGAGTTATGGGCGAATTTGTACAAGGGGGAGTCCGGTGGTTTTTCGCTAATAACTCGGTAAAAGCTCAACAAAAATATCTGAAATTGATAGTGTTGATAAGAGTTCATCCCGACGGTTCGAACAAGTTAAAGTTATAGAAAAATATCCTTAGAAGTCGCACTTTAAATGCAATAGAAGCCGACAAAAGAAGAGATTGAGACGAACAGGATAAGTTAGAAACGCACATTAAAAAAGAAGACAAACCATCCACGGCCAAACCAAAAGACATTTTTATTTTATTTTTATCTGTCACTTACTTTTCCCCTGGCCATTTTTTTTTCCGTTTTGTTTTGTTTCTCTTGTTTTCTTCTATTTCTGATTTCATCGAAATCATTGCCTATTGAATCCCGATCTGTCCCTGCTGTAGATGCTCTGTCTGTGGTTTGGACATGGCGACCCAATCATCTGCTTAATCATACCTGGAAATTAAAACAACTATCATTTTGCTGAACTGGTAGGACAAAATATACTCAACTGAGATATTTTGTTTTTCTTTCTTCTGGATTTCCCCTGGATCAATCATTGGATTTTTCCTATTGATCCGGAACTGAAGTAAACATATTCCATGACATCTAAACATTGAAGTTTTTTTTAAAGGGCACCTATTATGCAAAATTCACTTTTACATGGTGTTTGAACATAAATGTGTGTTGGCAGTGTGTGAGCAAAACCACCCTAGAATGATAAAAATCTACCCAGGTTTTTTTTACAGTCTCAATAAATCGAACGAGCTGTCCTCCATTGTGTCACGGTATGGCGCGTGTGAAGAAGGACTCAAAGTCGAAAGGCTCCAATACAAGACATTTACTTCAGGAAACTCACAGGTACAGACAGGCAGGCAGAATGGCGGGCAGAACACACACACTAAACACATCCATATAACTTTAACTACAGACAAAGAGTGACTGAACTGAACGAACTAAATACAGATACTGATAACATAAACCAGGTGCGACTGATGAAGGTAATTAACAAGACACAGGTGATGAAGGTGAACTAATGATGGTAGGCATGGTAACAATAGTGGCGGGAAAACAAAAGACATGTGACTAATACTGAAAACAGAAGATCAAAACACAAACGTGACATTACTCCCCCCTCCGGAAGGCGCGACCTCGCGGCGAAGGATCCAGGGGGGAGCAGGATGAGCAGGCGACCATGGCGGATCAGGGTGAGCAGGCTGCCAGGGCGGATCAGGATGAGTAGGCGGCCAGGGCGGATCAGGATGAGCGGGGTGAGCAGGCGGCCAGGGCGGAGCAGGATGAGCAGGCGGCCAGGGCGGAGACAACGGAGGGAGGAGCCATGGAGGAGGCGGGGCTGAAGACTCCAGGGCGCCGACTGACGGTGGCGGAGCAGATGGTAAAGGAGACCAGGGTGGAGCCGTAGAGCCGACGAGCCCAGGCGACGCCGAAGATCCAGCGGGACATGGCGGGGCCGCCGGCTCTGGTGACAGGTGCAGGCGGGGGTACAGAAGGGCGCAGTGAAGACAGAGGGAGTGAGGACCAAAGGGGAACCGAAGGGAGTGAGGAGTCCGACTGAGCCGGGGGAACGAAGGGACAAGGAGAAGCCAGAGGAGTGCAGTCCAGAGGCGAGGGAAGGTGGACGAGTGACCAAGGTGGATCCGGGGGGACGGGGGAGCCTGGCGGAACTGGTGTACTGATGGACCACGGTGGAGCTGAAGGAGGTAAGAGCCAAGGGAACGTGAATGGACTGATGGGCTGAGGTGAAGTACTGGTCACGGAGGTTTGAGGTGGAGACCGGGGATCCACCAACCAGACAGGAGCTGCAGGCCGGCAGACCCACGGCGACTCCACCTCACAGGAGGAGGTCAGATGAGGACCTGAGGGGCTGACGGGCAAAGGCAGAAGATGAGAGAGGTAGATGAGAGGAGGTGGGAGAGAGAGGCTGGGTGGGAACACGGTCTTTGGCTGGACGGTCTCTGGCTGGACGTGGCTGACGTGAAGCTCTGGCTGGACATGGCTGACGTGAAGCTCTGGCTGGACGTGGCTGACGTGAAGCTCTGGCTGGACGTGGCTGACGTGAAGCTCTGGCTGGACGTGGCTGACGTGAAGCTCTGGCTGGACGTGGCTGACATGAAGCTCTGGCTGGACGGTCTCTGGCTGGACGTGCACCAGCGGTGAAACAGTCTCGGCAGGACGAGACTCGGAAATGCGTTGAGGAGTGCTGGCAGGCTCTACGAGGATCGATGGTAAATGTAGATTCATTATTTACCAACACCCACTCAACACATGCGGCAAAATCGTAGCGAGGACCGCTCCCTGGTAGGCGTGCCCGGGACCACTCACTGAGGCTGGCGATGTAGAATACACAGAGTGAGTGGTCAGGATAGTGAGTGAGGCATGCCAACTCCAGAAAATCCCTGGTGTGGGATTCCAGGGGACGGTTGTTCTGTTCAAGGCAGAGGAGAGCCACAGCAGGAATGTTAATTTTTCTGGTTTGTAGTTCTGTCACGGTATGGCGCGTGTGAAGAAGGACTCAAAGTCGAAAGGCTCCAATACAAGACATTTACTTCAGGAAACTCACAGGTACAGACAGGCAGGCAGAATGACGGGCAGAAACACACACTAAACACATCCATATAACTTTAACTACAGACAAAGAGTGACTGAACTGAACTGAAAAAACTAAATACAGATACTGATAACATAAACCAGGTGCGACTGATGAACTAAATACAGATACTGATAACATTAACCAGGTGCGACTGATGAAGGTAATTAACAAGACACAGGTGATGAAGGTTAACTAATGATGGTAGGCATGGTAACAAGAGTGGTGGGAAAACAAAAGATATGTGAATAATACTGAAAACAGAAGATCAAAACACAAACGTGACACATTGTTTCAACGACAGCCGGTGTTCTGACGATTTGTGCTGCCTTGTCGAAAATGTCTCCTAAGAAACATAAGTGTTCTGTTGTGGGATGTAATAACGTACATAATAGTTTTCACTTACATCCGACATCAGAGCCACTGAAAACGCAGTGGATGGATTTTATTTACGAAAGAAAAGGCGCCACTTAAATTTCCAAAATACGTTTATGTTTGCGTGAATCATTTTCTGACTGACTGTTTTTTGAACGAGGGTCAATTCAAAGCAGGTCTTGCTTCAAAGTTAATCCTCAAGTGTGGATCGCTGCCTAATGTTCGCGAACGTAATCGCAGTATTTGTGTTTGTAGTTTCAAAAAATTGCGCCGTTATCACAGTTTGTGTGTGTCTCTGTGTGTGTTGCACATCCATAATTGCAAAGGGGACGCGATTACAACTCTATAAGTACATAAATGTATCAAATAACCATTCCGAGACGTCCTGGTCCATTCTCATTTGTGTTTCTTCTGCCGGAGTCTCTTCATCATCTGGGTCTGATTCCGGTTCAAACATGTACGGCTGAATTCCATACAAAACAGTGGGTCTCTCACTCTCAGCCATTCTGCTTCTACCGACTGTATATTGCCATAGGTATCAAGTTACGCCCTCATCCAAAAGCAGGGCGGGGATATGCAGCTCATTTACATTTAAGGTGGTACACACCAAAACAGCTCTTTTTAAAACAGGCCCCAAAAATGACATTTTCAAATGGTTATAATAAATTAACTGTGGGGTATTTTGTGCTGAAACTTCACAAATACATTCTGAGGACACCCGAGACCAATATTACATCTTGTAAAAAGGGGCATAATAGGTGTCCTTTAACTCTGGATACTGATTTTGAATTGTGAAATCTGGTTTTAAATCTTGATTTTGAAATCAAAATTTCCAAATTGAATTGGTGTAAATTGTGAACTAAACTACTGTGTATTATTGCTGTTTATTGCTGTTTATTCATATTATTTTATTTGTCAAAAGATTCCATTCATTTTTTTTCTTAATAACAATACATTTAATTTCCTAGTAATTAACATTTACCTTTGAGTCTGAGTTGTTTTCTTTTGTTTCTGTTATAAATTCCCTATACTCCAGTTAGTCAAACCCACCTTCTGTAATCTGGTCCTAGACATAAATAGATCACCTGTACCCAAGTTATTACGCCATAAAAAGGGTAGCTGCGGGTTACAACTGCAACACGCATCACTGCAGATGAGCAGCTGAGCATCTTTTCATCAAGCCAATGCGCAAACTATCGCAAATCAAAGTCGCAGACGCTTAACACACAATCATCCGAAAAATGGATACAACAAGGCCTGCTTTGATACATCATGACTCTATACATCGTGAATTAGTTGATACATTTCCATTTGAAATGGTGCTAAATTGCGTTGTACTGGGATGTACTAGCCTAATGTATATAATACAACGTACACTTTCACATTAAAAATATGATGCAAGGCAGGACCATGTCAACAGAGTAGCTTAGTAGCTCTGCATATAAACTAATACATTCTCTAGGCTACTCCATACTCTAATAACACTAAAGGTTTATAAAAAGAACCACCACCGCCAATGTGAGTTATAACTTTTAATTAAAAAAATAATTAATATTAACAAAGCTATGCAGATTCAGCGATCTCCTCCAGAAGAAAATGGCATTGCTGAGATTCGCGACAGCAATAGGACTCTATATCTGTTTCCATCGGCGCACAGCGAGAGCACTGACACCACCAGTCCGCCCCAGCTCGAGTCTGGCCGGGCTCAGGTCTCGCTCCGGTCGTCTCTTGTTCCTCCGTCTCCCGCAACTGCTCATCGCTGTATTGCGGCTCGTACAGGTCTTGCTCCGGCCCCCTCTTGTTCCTCCGTCTCCCGCAAGTGTTCATCGCTGTATTGCGACTCGTACAGGTCTCGCTCCGGCCGCCTCTTGTTCCTCCGTCTCCCGCAAGTGTTCATCGCTGTATTGCGACTCGTACAGGTCTCGCTCCGGCCGCCTCTTGTTCCTCCGTCTCCCGTAAGTGTTCATCGCTGTATTGCGGCTCGTACAGGTCTCGCTCCGGCCGCCTCTTGTTCCTCCGTCTCCCGCAAGTGTTCATCGCTGTATTGCGGCTCGTACAGGTCTCGCTCCGGCCGCCTCTTGTTCCTCCGTCTCCCACAACTGCTCATCGCTGTATTGCGGCTCGTACAGGTCTCGCTCCGGCCGCTTCTTGTTCCTCCGTCTCCCGCAAGTGTTCATCGCTGTATTGCGGCTCGTACAGGTCTCGCTCCGGCCGCCTCTTGTTCCTCCGTCTCCCGCAACTGCTCATCGCTGTATTGCGGCTCGTACAGGTCTCGCTCCGGCCGCCTCTTTTTCCTCCATCTCCCGCAACTGTTCATCGCCTTATTGCGGCTCGTACAGGTCTCGCTCCGGCCGCCTCTTGTTCCTCCGTCTCCCGCAAGTGTTCATCGCTGTATTGCGGTCATACAGGTCTCGCTCCGGGCCGCCTCTTGTTCCTCCATCTCCCGCAACTGTTTATCGCTGTATTGCGGGTCGTACAGGTCTCGCTCCGGCCGCCTCTTGTTCCTCCGTCTCCCGCAACTGTTCATCGCTGTAGTGCGGCTCGTACAGGTCTCGCTCCGGCCGCCTCTTGTTCCTCCGTCTCCCGCAACTGTTCATTGCTGTATTGCGGCTCGTACAGATAGCCGCGAGCATCTGATTCTCGCAACAGATTCTCGCAACAGATCTTCGAAATCCCCTTCTGCCATTTCAACTTCAAAACTATTTTCCGCCATCATGATTAACCTACTATACAAACTTTTTACACAGAGCAAGAGGCAAGAGCCTGTTAGCTTAGCTTCTACAGAAAGCGCATATTGGCAACGGAAGTATGGTGAGAGAATCAGCAGCGTGTCAAGCTACATGAGCGGATTAAGCAACACAGACAGACAAACAGACGCTCCAATCAACACGTTTAATCGCTTGCAGCCACAGGCGCCACCGGTTCTTCTGAAACGGCCGTGATCCTGTCGGAATCCTATAAAACTTAAGCCCCTTGGTGGAATATCGATTCGTGCAACCGTAAACGCAACAACCAGACATTTTAATGCTGCAAATCGTTTTGATAACTTTCGGAGTTGTTAACACGTTAGAGACAGTGGGAAACAGCACCACTTCCGTTGACAAAATGTGCACGCAACTATTTGATCATGTGGGCTGTAAAAGGGTCTATAGCATATTGAATAAAACATTAAAGATCGGATTTAAATCCATTTTGAAAAAACACATTGATGTGGCCAGGTGTAAATGGAATCGCTTTGATAAATCAGATAGCTATCCGATCTGAGAAACCACATGAAGTGACCTGATGTTTATACGTGTGTGAATCGAGCCGGCAAGTGTGTGTGTGGGGGGACTGTGTGGTAGAGCGAGGGAGAAGTGAGAGAGTGATGGCGATTAGCTTTGGAGTGAAAAGCGACTCGAGAGTCATATTGAAAAAAACAATGTGTCTCCTCTGTTCTTTCTGACCACTGTGGGAAATCTCCAGCATGAAAAGTTAACCCTCTCCAAGCGACGTGTATTTTTCGAGAGGTGCATGTCAGACAGGACGCATCATAAACTAAATAGCGCATAATTATCGGGAGACTTTCGATATAATATCGGGCAACATAATATTGCGATAACGATATTGAGTCGATATATCGTGCATCCCTAGATCACATGTAGTTTATTTTAATGTGCTGAGCAACAAAGTATCTTCTGTGTAAGTTAGCCACACATCACCCTAGAGCCAAATCTCTCCTCTCCACCTATAGCCGATTGATAACTCGTGTTCAATCAACAGGAATATCTCACTAGTCAGCAAAAAAAACAAATTCGCTTTTTGACAGTAGGTGGCACTCATGTAAAGCAGAAACACAGCACTATACAGGGCTCTAGACTGCAAGTAAATGGTCACATTTTGCTACCTTTTTTAAAAGAGAGCTGCAATTTCTGCCGCATATGTGAAACATCAAATGGCAAACGAAAGCAGAATGAAACCCCGCTACTCATCTGAGCTGCGCAGCGCAACAGTTTATCAGCTCGGAGCAACACTAGAAAGGGTTTACTCGTGGGCCGATCTCAATTACGCAACAACATTACTACACAGTGCTGGCAGATCCATTGAGAAAGAATTTTAAAGGGATTAGGGATGGTAAGATTCACCGGTTCGCATCGGTGCATCGGCATAAAAGCTAACGATGCGATGCATCGATTTAAATAAGTGTGCATCGGATACAAGTTGGCATTTGTATCGCGATGCATCGTTTCTAACATATCTGCATCGGTAAAAACCGATTTATTCATATATAATTATTAGTAAATGCGTTATAGCCTACTTTTAGAAAGTGATATCTGAGTATTATTTATTATGTAACTGCTGCGTTCACACCGAACGCGGGTAGAGCGTCTGTAGCGGGTGATTTCCATGTTGAGTCAATGTAAAGACGCATTGATGCGGGTCTGGAGGTCCTGTGGCGCGATTTCGCCTCATTCGCGCGCTTGATTTCTCCTTTCTGAACTGTTGTTGCTCGAGCGCGTTCTCTCATCACCACTGCTGACGCTGCTACGTGAATATGACGTATCACAACACTACGGAGTGGGAGGCGTGTCCTGAGCGTCACGTTTAAACCTTAAAGTAAGCCTGTGACTGCAAATAATAGTTTTTCATATATATATATATATATATATATATATATATATATATATATATATATATATATATATATATATACAATTGCATTTGAATACAGTGAAAGACCTGTTTGTGAAAGTTTTTTTATTTGTATTATTGTTTATGTTAAAACAGCTCCTGCTTTCTGGTCACTGTTAGCCTACCTGCTGAAATCACATTAGCCTTCTGGCAAGTTACTGAACATTTCTTTATTGTTTATCCCTGAGCCTCCTTAGATTGTTTCACTGTTACATGTGTGAGCTGTTAAAAATGTAACTGGATACAGGAAGGGAAAAGAATGTCTGTTTTTATTTAGCCTAATCTTGTGGTTTTGTGAAAACCAAATATTTTGTTTGTGAAAGTCATTCGTTAAAAGCCAGATGACACTTAAGCTACTTTATGATTTGCTGTATGTCTGAATAAATAAAAGTTAACTATCTATACAATATTGAATTGCATAGCATCATATTTTTCTCCATTGCATCACATTACATTGAATCGAATCGGAATCGGATCGCACTGCATCGTAATAGTAGTGAATCGTATCGCATCGCATCGGTAGCTGCTTATGTATCTTTAATGTATCGAATCGTTGGCTATGCATCGAGATGCGTATCGCATCGGCCTCAGCTATGGAGATGCACATCCCTAAAAGGGATAGTTCACCCGAAAAGGAAAATTAGCCCATGATTTACTCACCCTCATGTAATTATTGGTGTGTATGACATTCTTCTTTCAGATGAATACAATCAAGAGTTATATTAAAAAATGTCCTGGCTCTTCCAAGCTTTAAAATGGCAGTCAATTGCAGTTTTGAAGTTTTGAAGTCCATAAAAGGGCTCCATATGGCTCCGGTGGTATAATAAAGGCCTTCTGAGTCATATACCCATAGGATGACTTAAGTGTTGTTAATACTGCGCTGAATTCAATCATTTATTTCAGATCAAACAGCACTGACTTTGAAGCCAGGAGAAACATTGTGCCATAAACAAACAAGTTCATGAAGTTTTAAGTTATACGGCTTTAAGCAAAACTATAAGTCCTCAAATCACCAACAATCCCTATGGATGTAATGTAGTAATGCTAACTATAACCATGCTATTGTGGCAGAAATAGACAAATGTTTTTACATTATTCATTTCAGGGTTCATACATCCTTTTGAGAGTAAAATTCAAGCACTAATCAAGGACTTTCAAGTCCATCACACTTTTTCCAGCACTTAAAGGATAATTCCGGTATTTAGCACTTTGAGTCTATTTTCTAGTGTGTTTTGGATGATCTAGAGTGGTGGACTTAGAAATTTTGACAATGGGTCCTGTGTCGCCTTTTTGACTCTTTTAGAATCACCTCTAAGCGCTTCAGAGTGGCTGTCTACGAGCATACCTAAACATGTCCTTAAAACAACCCTTAACGTTCGTTTTCAAAACTGTGCAACTCACCGAGTGGTTAGTGGTGTTCGTTGATGTTCCAAAACAAGTAGCGTAGCGAAATACAGTTTCTGTCGTGTTTTATTTGCCATTTTTTAAAATTCCATTGATGTCTGTTGAAGGACTCAGTGCTCGTTGATATTACTGCGCTACCGGATACCGAAAGGGGTCTGTTTACATTTGGTTGTAGTCTTTTCGCTCGGTTCTCCGTCTCTCAGTAGGCTAGCGTGAGCAGAGCAAAGTGGTTGTCGCCGTCAAGTGGTCGGGAGTGTGCTAACGCTTCAGACTCAAATATCCAGCTGAAGTTTATACGCGGTTGTGAGATATCTGAAAATATAGTTCTACTATAGTAAATAACACGGATTGAAAGCATACATCGCACCGATATATTTCTTTTTAATCATCAACGAACACAACTAACCACTCGGTGAGTTGCACAGTTTTGAAAACTAACGTTAAGGGTTGTTTTAAGGAAATGTTTCAGTATGCTCGTAGACAGCCACTCTGAAGCGGTCAGAGGCGATTCTAAAATTGTCAAAAAGTCGAGACAAGACCCATTGTCAAAATTTCTAAGTCCACCACTCTAGTTCATCCAAAACAAACTATAAAATAGACTCAAAGTGCTAAATACCGGAATTATCCTTTAATTTAATCCAGTTTTAATGTTATTTTTATTGTGATGGCTAAAACCATGATTTGTTCATGCTTCAAAGATTGTCCGCATTTGTAAAACTAAAACGCTTTAAAATGTAGGAAAACTTATACTTGGCAAACCAACATATTTATTTAAAAATGTACTATAACCAGTAGATGGCAGCAGAGGAGCGCATATTGACTTATAAGCCATTTCCACTCCATAATAGTTTTTTTCTAGGGCTGCCACTAACAACTATTTTTGTATTGATTAATCTATCGACTAATTTAGTAAAAAATTGTATTCAAACATAAAATAAAATAACAGTAAATATTAGTAATAACAATAATAAGTCTGAGAAAGTCAGCACTGAATATCAAAAAAAGTAAACAGAGGACTTGTGTGAAACTCCAAATGAAATCAAAATTTCTATGAAATCCTTTTTTAAAGCAAATGTAAAGTAGGGCTGCAGCTATCGATTATTTAGAAATTGAGTATTTTACCAATTATTCCACCGATAAATCGATTAATTGACACAAAATGTGGTAATAAAGATAGATCCAAGTGAAACAACAGCCATTAAAATAAAAATATATAATAAAAAGCAATAATTGGTTCAAATAAAGTATCAAAGTAAGTAATAATTTGGGTTTTATGGAACAACACTGTTAGGTTACATGATCATGGTCACTATTTTTTTTAACATGTGATTAGCCTTGGTACTTGAATGTTATTATTCCTCTCGTATCATGTCTGTTAGTAATGAAACTTGTTTGTTTTTAGCAGAACTGCCAGAAAGCTTCTGGAAGGAGAGGACAGAGATCCAGAACCTGCAGAATAAACATCCTGATACTGAAGAACAAAGAGGTTTGTGTTTATTCTTGTTCCTCATTCATTCATCATGATGAAGAACATGCTTTTGCTCGCCACATTTACATTGTTTCATGACCAAACGGTGGATTCTTTTTGGAGCACTTTTCATTGGATACCACAGAGCATACTTTTTCTACCCAGAGATGAAGGAGGACAAGGACTTGCTCAGCAGGGGGGCAGCCTTTCGACTTCTGTTTATTCAGAGGTACCTCACAGGACCTGAGGATTTAGTCTGGAGAAAAGTGGCTGATGCTATTTTTAATCAAGCTGGCGGACTGGGAATGAACTCTGTTTTGTTTTTGATGGACTCGAGTAAGCTGCAGTGCAACGGACTGACTCCTTTTTATAAGGGACTTTTTAAAGTTTGGGACTTATTTGAAAAACGGAGGTTGGAGGCGACTTCTTCATTGTACTGGCTTTTGGAGGAACCTCTTGTGCATGGAGCTTGGTTTCAGGGACGTGCACAGGGGGGTTGCTCAGGTTGCCCGGGCAACTGCCCATATGCCCTTCTCGACTGACGTTGCCCTTCCGAGGGGAAAAATAAATAAATAAATAAACCGTACAATGGATGCAGAATTTCACGTAACGTTAGCCCTAGATATAAAAAAAAAATCGCAATGCCTCATTCAGTTCCATTCGGGCACCGAAAGTGAAAGTCAGTAGGGGAAGGGCAAACTCTGTTTACGTGGCTGCAGCGCTGCACCCGACTCAATCATACAACAAATCATGCGTAGTTGCCCAGTTACCATACGTACCATCAGAACTGAATACGAGCAAGAAGCACGACTGAATGTACGGGAAGCCAAAAGGTTAAAAAAGCATTGTATTTTTTCCCGAAATCTAAGCGTTTTTTTATTTTTTATTAGAAGCGAGTTTTTCCCCATCTGTCAATTCAATCCAATCCAATCCTTTTTTTCAGGTCAGAGCAATTGCCCCTCAAAATTCCTGTGCACGTCCCTGCTTGGTTTGATGTTACTTCTGAAGTTACACCTGGGGCCTGTTTCAGTAAGGAGGTTCAACCAACTCTGAGTTAAAACTTGAACTCTGAGCTGACTTACCCTGAGATGGGAAACTCTGAGTTTTCGGTTACAGAACAGCTGAAATGAGTTGGTTCAATCAACTCTGAGTTGACTGACTCTGAGTTAAGCGCGTGCACCACAACTATAAAAAGCCATTATCAATGGAGCACAGATATTATGAGTCACCATGGCAACAGCGCCAGACAAAAAGAGGTGTTGGGTGTAATTAATTACCAAGTAATCTAAATATTGTAATTTAATTAAAGGGATTACTCTTAATTCTTCTGTAATTTAAAATAAAATATGATGCAATTACATTAATAGACTATAGACCAATTCAGTATAAAACAATAGTGGATTCAACATACATTTTAAAATGTATATTTTTTATGTAACCTTCTCCCTCTACACACTTTGGTCAATTCAAGAATAATTCATGCAATTGTATATTGTTAATTTAAAAGCATTAAAAGTGCAGTTTCTTGTCTCTCCTTGTATTGTTCAAGTCGTTGAGGTTGATATAGGATTTAGTAATTAGTAATATGTAGACCAATACTTATAAAGATAGTAATTATAACATTAATCTAATTACACTGTTGAAGATGTCATTTGTAGTTAGTAATTCATAACTATTTTAGAGTAACTTACCCAACTGTTATAATATCACAGGTGAAACTGGAAGAATGTTATTCAACCTAAAGTAGGCTACTATTACTTTTATAAATTTTTACTTAAGTACAAGTAAAAGTACCAGTCTAAAAATCTACTGAAGTAAAAGTAAAAAGTAGCTAATTTAAAATGTGAGTAAAAGTTGCTGAGTAACTTGTTTAACAGCGGGGGTGGGGGTGGGAGGCTGGAGGGTTCTCCCATGTAGAGTGGGGGGGTGGGGGACTCTCCCATGTAGGATTGGGTTGGGTTGGGTTGGGGGGGGGGGGGGGGGGGGGGGGGGGTGGGGGGGTTGGGGACTCTCCCATGTAGGGTTGTAACGTATGAGATTTTCACTGTATGATAACCGTCTCAGAAAATATCACGGTTTATGGTATTAAACAATTATTAAATATATAAACTGCATTATTAAATTACGGTTATTATTATCATCAGTTAAAATGACAGTTAAATAAATTAAACATTTGTTCAATAAAACATATCAACTAATTTCAATAATTGATTATGAATTAGTTTAACAACTTATTTTTTATCATTAATAACTTATTAATATGTTTAAAAATAATTGAGTTCTATGAAATGTTTTTTATTCCGATTTTTTTTTTTTTTTTATGATTTAAAACAAATATATTATCAAAAACGGTGGTAATCAAATAAAGTTTAGCAACATTTTAATCCTTTTATTTTTTGGCAAAGTGCTGCAAAACATTTTTTTAAACAAATTTAGTCAATTAAACCATGGACAAACAATATATGGAGAGTTCAGATGCAAAAGCCTCTAAATGCCATCTGAAATTTTCTTCTAAAATGATCATTTTTATCAAGCTTGTATATTTAAGTTCAATAATTTCACTTAAATGGCAAGACAAATTACCCATTATTTGTCATTTAAGTGAAATTACTGAATTTAAATATACGAGCTTGATAAAAATGATCATTTTAGAAGAAAATTTCAGATGGCATTTAGAGGCTTTTGCATCTGAACTCTTCATATATTCCTTAACGAATGTTTAAATACATTTTAGTTATTGTTGGTGTTTAAATACCACTTCCTCTTTAAAAAGGGGAGGAGACCGCAAGAAACTCTGAGTTTACTTAAGAAAACCTGCTCTCGACCAGGTTAGGTTCACAGAGTAAGTTACCATGGTAACTGACTCTGAGTATAAGTTACCTCTCTTTCAGAAACAGGCTTGACTTACTCTGCTTTCTCGGGTTTGATATACCTCCCTTTCTGAAACGGAAAACCCAGAGTTTCCCTCATTTCAGGGTTAACATACTCAGAGTTTTCACTTAAAGCAGGGCTCAGTAGTTTCGGGATTTCTTCGCTGTATTCTCGCTTTTTGCTCGCAGATTTCTCTCTAGAGCTCCCCCCACAGCTTCGGAAAAGATATTTGACAACACTGTTGTAAAAACTTGTTGGTGATTCTCAGACACCAGATGCTAGTAGATCAACGACATCAAAGCAGATGGGACATTCTTTAAAACATCTTCTTCATTCGGGTTCGAACAGCGTGAGTGAGCGCAATAATGACAGCATTTTAGCAGATTTCTTTTGGCCGTAAAGCAATTGTTTACATCGCGAGACCTGATATCACGCGATACTTCCTGAAGCGGCGGCCGGCGGCCCGCCGGCCCAAAGTTGCATGTGAGGATTTTCCGCCCACAGGCACCAGGGTGGTGCAAAACGACCACCATTCAACCCGAAATAAGTAATATAACCATTGCAATGACTCCGAAGCTGTTCAGTTAAGGTAAAAAAGTTACTTAGTTCTGCTTTAACCTGCTTTCTGAAACAGGCTCCTGGACTGCTTTTATTGTTTAATTACCGCTAAGACATTAAAACTGCATCATTTGTTGGTATTCTGGTTCTGGGTTAAATAATGCTCAGTCCATGGCCTCATATGTGTGCGGCCGGTACGGTATGTAGAAAACATTCTGGACATTTTTAAACCTAAACTCACAGAGGAAGAAAATAATCTGTTAATTGAATTTTATAATGGGAAACTGGTTCCCAATAATACAGATCCTTTTCCAAGTATTTCTTTTAGTCCCAATCTCAAAGGACTGTCTGGGCCTTTTCTGAACCTGAGGGGGCTTGAAGGGTTAAGTTTGCAGGATGTTCAGAGTAAAGTTTTGTATAAATGTCTTGTAAAAGTTTTAAATAAAGCGAAAAATTTTAAAAAAGTTGAAAATTCTGAACTTCTGCGTCAATTCGCGCCGCGTTAACCAATCAGGAGCCTAGCTGCTTGCTGCTGTCACGTGATGAAGTATCTGGATGCTTCAATAAATATTTTGTAATAGGACGGTGGTTCTAATCTAGTTCTAATGCACAACAAAGCTAATATTTTATCACATAAAACTTGATTTCAATATAGGCCTATGAGACATATTCATTTTGTATTGAATGCTATTTATTCCATATCTAGATTATATGAAATATTATTATAATCTAAAGACAACCTACATATAAGTTTGTGTCTGGACAGTGATGTGTGAGAGAGAGAGAAAAAATCACAGGACAGATTAATCACTTTTGGATGCTGGCTCCATTTATCATCAAAACAAATAAAAATGACAGATTAGGTGGATGAGGGTGAGGCTGATCCTCGCTCCGATGCGGGACAACAGGTCATCAAGCTGGGCGCGGGACAGGCGGAAGTACCGCTGACAGCGGCCGTCATCCAGGCGCAGCTCCTGGAGCGAGCAAATGGTGAAACTCGACACACTGGGTTCGCCTTTGAAGGGTCTGGTGGACACAAATACGGCGACGAATACCCCTACGCCGCCGTTCTGCTCTCGTATTCAGAATATATGCTGTATTTAGAGCAAAAATATTGAGCGGTGACTCTCGATGAATGCTCTATCAACATAAAAAAGATGGCCGCCAACGGGTTTCGAATGTGACGCGCGTCAAATTCGCGCCTACCGCGTCTAGTTATACGCTTGACCACTTTGAATCCATTCGCGCGTCAAGAGCGAAATTGACGAATTCAGCGTCAAACAGCGCGTCGAGTTCAACACGATGAAACTCTTATGCTACGTTCACACCGGACGCGAATAGCTCGTCAAATTCGCGCCTACCGCGTCTAGTTATACGCTTGACCACTTTGAATCGAAATTTACGCGCCTCAATTTTGCTCTTGACGCGCGTAAATTTCGCTTAAACTTTTGTTTTTTACGCGCATCAAGAGCGAAATTGAGGCGCGTAAATTTCGATTCAAAGTGGTCAAGCGTATAACTAGACGCGGTAGGCACGAATTTGACGAGCTATTCGCGTCCGGTGTGAACGTAGCATAAGAGTTTCATCGTGTTGAACTCGACGCGCTGTTTGACGCTGAATGGAGAATGACTGACAGCCGCAGTGGAGGGAAAAGTTTACGTGAACTTAAATTTAACGACATAAATATTAATTTCTACCTCACATTATACTATAGAATGGCTTCTGAACACGTATAATATAGTGCATGAAAACTTTACGGTGCTTTATTTTTGTGTACCTTTTGTGGGGCTTAATAATAACACAGAATACACACAATATCGGATTTGGATCGGCCTCATCTGACCGATACCAATCCGGCCAAGAAAGGCAGTATCGGAGTCGATACCGAGTATTGGATCGGTGCATCCCTAGTTTTTATTTTGAGTATTGTGGCAAAAATTCTCATTAAACATTATCACTGCGTAAGAGAAACTCGAATTTATCGAATCGAGACGAATTTATAAAAAGAGAAGTATTTATTCTTGCAAAAATAGGTTCAGTCCAGTACACAGAAATTACGCTGTGCAAGAGTGACACAATTGAAGACAGAACAAGGCAATCTTTATACTATTTCCAAGGTACTTTTCCCTACAGAGTTTCCTTCCAGTAGTTTTCCACAGACAAAGGACCGATATTGCTAGTTCAGATTTATTATCGCTAGCTGACCCTTTAGCCCCCAACCAGATGACCTCTGACCTGGAGGTCCAAGGTCCTTGCCCATCTGTTTTCTGGAGTGTCACGCTCCTGCCTCCCCAGGTATATAAACATACATACATTTCAGGAAAATCCCCCTCTCATCCCTTTACAATGGCAAACCACCATATGACATTCCTTTGCAGTATCTACTGAAAAAAAATTGCCATAACAATTCCTCCTTTTTATCATTATCTGACAACTGATTGATCAAACATAGTAGTAATAATAGGAATAATAATAATGCAAGTTTAAGTCATTACATCATAACTCTTCTTAAACTTGTGAAGAAAGGATTGAATAGAAGAAAGCTTAAGGTTGTTTTTTTGTGTGGGGAAAGCCCTGTAATTATTTATCAAGCAAGTAAAGACTTTATCTGAAGCCGGGCTAAATGGATAAGCACTGTTATTGCACTTCCGAATAATCGGACCCTCAGTCACCGCAGTATAAACAACAATTAGTATAGATCACAGTAGGAAGACCATGTCAATTCAACACCCCTGGTTGATTCTATAAAAATTTTACCAATAAAAATTCAAAGATTAAAGTACAATAAAAATCCCTCATTTCAAACCCTGTCCTTATACGCCATCTCGTAACACGGATGACTGCTGCTTTTAACAGGGGCGTCGCACCCGTGGGGGATGTGGGGGTTTTAACACCCACACTTTTCCCGGTGAGAGGGTTCAACACCCGCACTTTTTCTGCAGTTTTGCAAAAACGCCTTACTACAGTCGCTCTCGTTCAGTCGTTTCTCTGGCCACTCTGTGTGCGCTCGCTGCGGCTGGCTGCCTCCTCTCCCCCTCCCTCTCAAAAATGACACCGGCTTTGAGTGAGACTGAGAGACCGGCTGATGATTGGCTGTTCTGCCTTAAGTCCCGCCTCTCTTGGTGTGTTAGATTTATCTGTCAGCTCGTGCTGAGGAGGCGGGAACTTATGGTTATGGTTATTTACATCTCCCTTTTCCAGGTACTTTGAGTCTTTATGCTTTCGATGTTTATAAATAAGCTTGATATGTGTCTGGGAAGATGTTATGTTTATGTTTTGTTGACATGTCGAGTGTTTTCGGTATTATATTTCGTTTTTAGACTACTAAACAGCACAAGACTTTAATTAAGTAACTTAGGCATTCTGTTTGTGTTGCGTGATTTAAAGAAAACTAAGTGTGCACTTTGCTCACACTTTTCTCCAAAATAAAAGCTCAAGGGTTTAAGTGAAGAAATTAGGACAAATTGTAATTTTCCTATTCTATAGCGTAATATAAAATATACTTTTGAAATATTCATTTTCATTTATACAGTAGCATACATATAGGCTATATGGATTTTCCATCATAGGAATAATTATATAAATCATTATACTATTATAATAAATGTTTGGCATTCTAAAACACCAGTGATATTGTAATGTAGACTGAGACTCTATATCATAACTAAAAAGATGTTTGAGCCCTCTTTAGGTACAAGTCAATGCTTTTTCTTTGTTCAATGTGCACAGGTCATGGGTCAAACCCGGTTGAAGCTCTTAATTTTGAGCTCTCAAAGTGCATCAGATTGAGCATTTAACCTTAAAATGTACAAAAAAAATTGCGGGGGAGCATGCCCCCGAACCCCCCATACATGGACAGAGGTCCACACAACAGTTTTACAAAATCAAGTGGGAAAGAACAATAATTTATAAATTGTGCCCCAGCATATACAACAAAGTTCCTTTTAAACTTTTAGTCATTAATAGCTGTTATTGCCAAAATTTAAATTTCACATCCATCCCCCACACTTTTGAAAAGCTTGCTACGCCCCTGGCTTTTAACCCTCTTTACATATCGTCCTCAGAAAGAAAAGGAAAAACAACAACAACGGTACATACTCAATTAATACATTTCACTGTAACTTCCGCTACTCGAATCATCTGCATAATTTTGTTCATCCTTGGGATAGACAGTTTTCACCAATTATATTCACCCATGAATAACAAAAATATCAGAATAACACATACAATCTTAACTCCTACACATTCAGCCTTTTTCCAATTACGGACCATCTTTTTAGCTTATTACATTAATAGATTTTCTACTTTTCCTAAAAACATTTGCACAGTAACAAATAAAATCATCAAAATCATCACAAAAACAGATTATTCTGCTAAACTTAAACCATTATTTGGACCACATCCTCCTCTAGGTGTGTTGATCATCTCGTTCGCCCCATGGACATCAGTCTTCTCCAGGGTGGCTCTTTACGAGCCGTTGTCGTGGGCTTTCCCTCACTGGCAGGGAAGGTACGTCACTAGCACATCCTTGATCCCTCACTTTATGCTTCGCGTTGGCATGTGGGTTTGCTGAGGTTGGTTGGTGTAGTGGTTATCTTTGGGGTATTTTAGTACCCCAAATGACTTTTGCTCAAATTAAAAAAAATGTTCTCTTTGTCCAAATGGTTTGAAACTTTCTACAGCTCTCGACTCTTTCTAGATCTACAAAAAAAAATTAAATTGGAACGATATCTGTTATTATGTTGCCGTGAAAAAAATAGTCACACTTGTTGTCTTCGGGGTCCCTGGAGACCCCGCATAGTAAACATATAATATTCATCATCAAAATCAGAAACAACGCAGATCACATGGACAGAAATGAAATGGCACACTTCCAACGATGTAAAAAACATCCACAATGCCTAATTATCATGCTCACCACACACACACATATATACACAACCACACATACACATACACACAGGAATACATATGTGTAAGGCTAAAAAAAGTCTTATAATTTGTCAAATAAAATGCAGAACCACCACAAATATAACTTGGTGACACTGACACAACAAAAATACACACACACACACACACACACACACACACACACACACACACACACACACAACACACACACACACACACACACACACACACACACACATACACACACACAAACACACACACACTCACACAGGAATACATTTGTACGGCTATAAAAAAGTCTTATAATTTGTCAAATAAAGTTCAGAACCACCACAAATATAAATTGGTGACACTGACACAACTAAAATGCACACACAAACACACACACACACACACACACACAATCTTTAAATCTAATCTGATTTAATCTAAAATCTAAAGACTCCAACATATCTCTTTGTAACATCTTGTTCAGGTTTGATTCTAATCATAAAGTAACATTATTGATAAACGTTTTTCAATACAAAATATGCTAAACTTTGACAAAAAGTATATAATTCTTTTTTATAATTTTGATTTTAAAATATTTATATATGAATCCAACTCAATCCAACTGAATCCAACTTGTGAGAAGATGTATTTTGGTTAATCAAACAGCAAATAGCATATAATGGAGCATATAATGGAGCTCTATGGCCATCTAGTGGTTAAAGTGAATTTTTTTTATTTTAAAACTGCATTTTCCAAAAGAAGGGCAACAATCTTACATTAAATCATGTACAATTATCCATTTATCCTCATAAATGAAATCTGGGTCTTTTATAAAGTGAATTTTACATAAAATGCTGTTTTTGTAAAAAAAACTATTTTGTTTAAATATTTATTTATTTATTTTTAGAAATTTAAAAGATATCAAAAATCCTCCAAAAACTGCACAAATGTTGAGTAAAAACATTAATAAACAGTAAAATTACATTTGTAAAAAAAAAAAAAAAAAAAAAAAAAAAAAACAATATTATACTGTTACAAAATGCAATGTTATTGTCTGGGGTCCCTGGAGACCCCAAAGATAACAAGTGTATACCCTAAATGAAGATAATCAGAGGGTTAAGGTGAGATGTGTAGATGAAAGTGTCACAATATCCAACCTTTCAACCTTGTTTGTACAGTGGACCATCTCCTGCTGGCTGCTGTCACCTGTGAACGGAGACATTTAAAACAAGTATTTTTTAGTGACCGCTTGTCTAGCCGGTCGTCTCTTTTGGTGTTACCTGTGGAATTTTCACTTGTTTACCTTCCTGATGATATGCATTATGTATTTGGCCAATTCAACAACCTAAAACATTATCACCAGATAATTTCTTTCTCACTTAATAGCACTCAGGGTCCTTTTCCCCTAAAAAACACTCAGCCCATGATGCTCATGTTAACAAAACATTTTTCGGCTTGTTGTTTGGTCCCTTAATTCAGTCATACAAACATTTTCAAAGTCATCAATTGTTTCTATCAGGTCAGGTCGTGGTGTACAGACTTGGTCAATGTCAGTCAAACAACATTCTCCCCCTTTGTTCACAATAATCATAAATCTGAGGAACTCTTGATAATTTGATATTGACTTGACTAATATGTCACTTTGTTGTTGCCGTCAAATCTATAACATTTTAGTTTATCTCAACCCATGATGGACGGCGATCTACAACTTCACAATTCCAATTTACATCAATCCTTAAACTGATCCAGAAAGTAATTCAAATCTACATCATAAATGACGAAAGTAATTACTTTCAGGCAGAGCTTGATGACCAATCAACTTAAAGCTCGTCCCATGTTCTGTATTGTCTTTTAATCAGATTGACTCAGAACTATCAGCTTCTTTAAAATTTGTCATTTACCATAACCCTTTTGTAATGATAAAATTCCAGAGGTTAATGACACAATATACACACTATTCAGGCAGAGTATCAGTACCCCAAACTAACACATAAAGACATAAAGTGCTGTCACCATCACACACACTCATACTAGACACTTATGGTAACTGCTCATTTTTTTTTTTTTTTTTGCATTGATCTGAACTGACAAATTAGACATTCCTGTTGGTTGAACACGAGTTAATAGATATCAATCAATCAATCAACAAAGTGTCCTGTGCTCACCACACACCGGCTATTGAGAATGAGGAGTCGATTTGGGCGGGGTCTGAGCCGGTCGGCCATGATGGTAGGAGACGCTATCGGTTACCAGGGGCAACGCCTTCAGAACCCCAACAGAGACGCGACTAAACATTCCAGAGCTCTCTAATTTTCGCGCATTTATTATTTTGGCGCATTTATTATTTTGGCAGGACAGAGACGGATCTACGAATACGAGAAAAAAAGGAAGTAAAGCAATGCAAAAAGATAAGACGAAAGAAAAGGGACCTTACAGGAACAAGCTATCACCAAGCGCAAAACAGCGGTATTTGGAGAAGCAGCATCAAGATATTTGTTCTTTTGCACTAATAACAGTATTATTATTTTATCATTATTACTTATGTTGTCCATGAAACTTATGTTGTCTAATATATATATATATATATAGGCTTCAGGCATGGTAAAACGCTTCAGGCATGGTATAACGGTGCGGAATTGCGAGAATCTCCTCTACTACCGAGTTAGCAACACACGTAAACAATCATGTTTTGCCACGGGAATCCTACCAACATGGCGGAAAGGGGAGGAGCTCTGTACCATGATGACATCTCCTCATTCTCAATAGGTGGAGAGGAGAGATTTGGCTATAGGGTAATTTGTGGCTAACTTACACACAAGAGACTTTGTTGCTCAGCACATGAAAATAAACTACTTACCGTGATCTCAGACTGTGTTTAAGTGGTTTCTCCACTGTATGGATCTTCATGTGTCGCTTCAGGTGACTTTTAATAGAGAAACTCGTCCCGCACTGATCACACGTGTGCAGCTTCTCTCTGCTGTGGATCCTCTCATGTTTTTTCAGATCTGCTGACTGAATGAATCTCTTGTCACAGTGTGAACACTTGTAAGGTTTTTCTCCAGTGTGGATCCTCTCATGTTTTTTCAGATTTGCTGACTGATTGAATCTCTTGTCACAGTGTGAACACTTGTAAGGTTTTTCTCCAGTGTGGATCCTCTCATGTGTTTTCAGATATGATGATCGACTGAATCTCTCGTCACAGTGTGAACACTTGTAAGGTTTTTCTCCAGTGTGAATTCTCTGGTGCAGTTTTAAACTGTTTGCTAAAGTAAAAGTCTTCTCACACTCAAAGCACATGTACTCTCTCACACCAGTGTGAGTTTTCTCATGTCTATGTAAATATTGCAGCAGTGAAAAACTCTTTCCACACACAGAACATGAATGCGGCTTCTCCTTCGTATGAACTGTCAGGTGTGTCTTCAGCTCTGATGACCTAAGAAATGTTTTGCTGCATTGATCACATGTGTACGTCTTCTCTCCAGTGTGGATCATCTCATGTGTTTTCAGATTTGCTGACTGATTGAATCTCTTGTCACAGTGTGAACACTTGTAAGGTTTTTCTCCAGTGTGGATCATCTTATGTGTTTTCAGAGATGATGACACACTGAATCTCTTGTCACAGTGTGAACACTTGTAAGGTTTTTCTCCAGTGTGAATTCTCTGGTGCAGTTTTAAACAGTTTGCTGAAGTAAAAGTCTTCCCACACTCAAAGCACATGTACGCTCTCACACCAGTGTGAGTTTTATCATGTTTATGTAAACTCTGCAGCCGTGAAAAACTCTTTCCACACACAGAACATGAATGCGGCTTCTCCTTCATATGAACTGTCAGGTGTTTCTTCAGGTATGATGCACAGGGAAATGTTTTGCCGCACTGATCACATGTGAACGGCTTCTCTCCGGTGTGGATCCTCATGTGTTCTTTAAGGTGTCCTAATTGACTGAAACTCTTTCCACACTGATCACATGAGAACGGCTTCTCTCCGGTGTGGATCCTCATGTGAACATCAAGAGAATGTTTGTTTGTGAAATTGTTTCCACATTGATGGCATACATGCAGCTTTTCTCCAGTGTGGATCATCTCATGAATTTTCTGATGTTCTGATCGACTGAATCTTTTGTCACAGTGTGAACACTTGTAAGGTTTTTCTCCAGAGTGAATTCTCTGGTGCCTTTTTAAACCGTCCGCTGTAGTAAAAGTCTTCTCACATTCAAAGCACATGTACTCTCTCACACCAGTGTGAGTTTTATCATGTTTATGTAAACTCTGCAGCCGTGAAAAACTCTTTCCACACACAGAACATGAATGCGGCTTCTCCCTCGTATGAACTGTCAGGTGTGTCTTCAGGTTTGATGCCCTAAGAAATGTTTTGCCGCATTGATCACATGCGAACAGCTTCTCTCCGGTGTGGATCACCATGTGAACATTAAGGGATGATGATCGACTGAAACTCTTCCCACACTGATCACATGAGAACGGCTTCTCTCCAGTGTGGATCCTCATGTGAATCTCAAGACTAGCTTTGCTTATGAAACTCTTTCCACACTGAGTGCAGGTGAAAGATTTCTTGGCTCGTCTTTTCTTTAAAAATGTCTGTTTAGTCCTTGAGCGACTCAAGGGTTTTTCTCCAGGTTTGACATGATGTTCCTCCTCCACTTCACTCAGTTCTTCTCTCTCCTCCTCCACTTCACTCAGTTCTTCTCTCTCCTCCTTCATTTCACCCAGTTCTTCACTCTCCTCGCTCTCTTCCATCAGGTCTGACATGATAGAAACAAATTATTGAATTTATTATTATTTATTTAATTTTCAGTAAATCAACATAATTCAAAGAGAGAAATATAAAATGTTAAAGGAAATGAAAGTGAGCCCTGATGTAATGGTAGAAAGTAGACAACTGTTATAAAATATTATGATAATGTGATGCCTTTTTATAAATTGATTATAAGTCCTTTTCCATGAATGACTGAGGTTAATTTACCTTTCATATATTTTAAATATATTTGATCAATGACACAATTGTCATATTATGATACAACATGATATTAACATTAAAATATAGCTGCAAGCAGCAATTATCGGGGCCAAGCGCAAGAAGATGATAACAGATGCCAACATGGCTGGGAAAGTCAGACCAACTGGATCAAGGAGTAATTGAAGACATTTAAAGATGAATTTTGGCTAAATGGCTGAAAAAAATCATATATACAGTAACTTACAAGATGATTTAACCTGTTAAAAACCAGTGCCCCCGGTACCGGGGGCGAACACCTTGTTATGATGTTTGTACGTTCTTTTTACAGGCTTCCATATAAGGTATCACCCAATTAATGGTATCATTTGAAAGCTTAGTATCTAAGCTTTACAAAGAATACCATCACTTTCGTGTTTATGATACATATCAAATTAAAATATTAGCTTAACCCCTTAAGCCCTGAAGGCATTTTTGGGATTTTTTGTCTGAATGACACACAAAAAAAGTAAAGACTCATAACTTCAAAACTATGGCAAGGAGAGTCAACAGGTAGACATCATTTGTTAGGAAACTTTTTATATTTTTAGAAAATATACATTTTTATTACTTTTGGACAATCTAACGGTAAGAAACTGCTGATAAAAGACAAAAATATTATTATTATTTTTTAATAATTTACATATCTTTCTTATTTGAAATGCAATAACTTAGGAAGGAAATACGGTAGCAATATAATTCTTTTTTGGTGATGTTCCCCTATGTGTGGCCTGCACCTGGATCATTATTTTATGATGATAGCATAAAGTAATCCAAAGTTACAGCACTTGGAACAAAGGGAGCCTTTTTGTTCAGTCATTGCTACACTTGTTTACTTAGAGTTATAACACATAACCCCACAGACACACATTGGCTAAGCTATGAGTGATATCTTTAGATCTGAGTGACGGATTATGGTGATTGTGGTCTCTTTTTAATCGTAAGAGTCTGCTGTAAATAAGGATGTCTCATTTGCAACGATCTGAGTATGTTTCATGAAGTTACAGTAGAATACGTCACATCAGTATATTATGTACCTATTGGTCTTGTGGGGCTTATGAGGAACTCTATGAGTGATATCTTTAGATCTAAGCGACGGATTATGGTGACTTTTGTCTCTTTTTAATCGTGAGAGTCTGCTGTAAATAAGGATGTCAATTTTTTAACCATCGGAGTATGTTTCATGAAGTTACAGTGAAAAACGTCACATCAGTATATTATGTACCTATGGGTCTTGCAAGGCCTATGAGGAACTCTATGAGGGATATCTTTAGATCTAAGCAACGAATTATTGGTGACTTTGGTCTCTTTTTAATCGTGACAGTCTGCTGTAAATAAGGATGTGCCATTTTCAATGATCGGAGTATGTTTCATGAAGTTACCAGCATAAAAACTCATTTAAAGCTACATTTGTTTACTTAGCTTATTTGCGCCTCTGAGGTTATACGTGTTATAACTCAATGAAGGATATCTTTAGATCTGAGTGACGTATTTTGGTGACTTTGGTCTCTTTTTAATCGTGAGAGTCAGCTGTAAATAAGGATGTGCCATTTTTAACGATCGGAGTATGTTTTATGAAGTTACCAGTGTAAAAACTCATTTAAAGCTACATTTGTTTACTTAGCTTATTTGCGCCTCTGAGGTTATACGTGTTATAACTCAATGAAGGATATCTTTAGATCTGAGTGACGGATTTTGGTGACTTTGGTCTCTTTTTAATCGTGAGAGTCTGCTGTAAATAAGGATGTGCCATTTTTAACGATCGGAGAATGTTTCATGAAGGTAAAAGCCTAAATGCTACTTTAAAGCTACATTTTTTTAATTAGCTTATTTGCGCCTCTGAGGTTATACGTGTTATAACTCAATGAAGAATATCTTTAGATCTGAGTGACGGATTTTGGTGACTTTGGTCTCTTTTTAATCGTGAGAGTCTGCTGTAAATAAGGATGTGCCATTTTTAACGATCGGAGTATGTTTTATGAAGTTACCAGTGTAAAAACTCATTTAAAGCTACATTTGTTTACTTAGCTTATTTGCGCCTCTGAGGTTATACGTGTTATAACTCAATGAAGGATATCTTTAGATCTGAGTGACGGATTTTGGTGACTTTGGTCTCTTTTTAATCGTGAGAGTCTGCTGTAAATAAGGATGTCAATTTTTTAACCATCGGAGTATGTTTCATGAAGTTACCCGCAAAAACGCAAAGTCTAAGCAACTTTTTTACTCATGTGCATCTGTGCTGTTTTTTGCGTTTTATAACATAACGAGAAATATATTTAGATCTGAGTGATGGATTATGGTGTCTTTAGGCTCTTTTTAATCGTGATAATCTGCTTTAAATAAGGATGTGCAATTTTCCATGATTCATGAAGTTACGAGTGAAAAAACGCCACGTGAATGCCACATCAGTATATTATTTACATATGGGTCTTGCAGGGCTTAACTAACAAAAACTCACTCCAGTTTAGTCAAAGCCCAAAATAATTGGGCTTGTTGTGTTCTACTCCGTGAGACCTTTCAAATGACATATGACACATGACTATCTGAGCTATATGATGTTTTTGACACATTGCGGTACATAATAATTTTCCCTTCCTCATAAATTATTATTTATTTATTTTTCATTTTATTAGCAAATAACTCAGCACTACTTTGGAGATAATCATAATGGCTACATTCATTGTAAAGTTTAGACTCTAAGCTTTCAAATGATGCCTATTTTGTGTTGATCAATGCAGTAGTTTTGAAAAATATGACAGTTAATTTTCTTCATAGCTAGGTGGCGCCCCCCGGTGGTACACTCCGTTCTAATGGAATAACTCAGCGCCTGTTAGGAGTTGAATAAAATGGATAGGTGCATTGAAAAGCTGAGATTCTAAGAGCTAAAAGCTAAAAGCTGAGATTCTAAATGATACCTATTGTGTGTTATTACATTCAGTGGTTGCTTAGTAATTTGATTATGAATTTTTTTTATGGGGTGGTGTCCCGCCGGCGGGACGCTTAGGGCTTAAGGGGTTAAATATGCATTGGTCCCAGGCAAAAATTTCCGCTTTGTGATTGCGAAGAAATATTTTTACAAATATTATTTTTTTATATATTCCACAAACAGTCAAATCTTATATAGAAATAAAGCTCTCGTTCTAAGGAATTTGTCGATGTAGGTTATTACATTGTGAGACAATCATAGACCGAAATATCTTCAAAACAATCGTGCAGTAAAATAAAATCAAACAGAGATGACAGATAAAAGTCTCACATTCCTGCTCCGATGTCGTCTTCAGTCAGCCGAAAACAGCCACATAATCTATATCAACTTTTAGATTAGGATGTTTTCTTTCAAATAAGACCATTTTCACGTTTCTGTGAGCTTTCGTTGGTAAGAAAAACCGTTTCGAATGAACTGAGGAGACGCGCTCTGAGCGCAAAACACCGAATCTCCAAGCCATCTGCATAAGGCGTCCTGTAATACAGATCCAACTGCCTAAAGCCAATCCATTCAGCTTAGAAATCTAGTCAGAACTATTCTTGCGGTAAAAATATTAGGTGGACCCTTTACTGTGTGGCACTCTAGCTGACCGGAGCGAGTGTGCAGCCCAAAGTGTCCCTATCCGGGTTTGAACGCGATCACGCTCTCTGTTGACTGTAGCGCGAGTTTATCATAGTTTTGGAACTGTTTTGATTTCTATAATTGCATCTAGAAAGATAAAAGCATCAATGGCATTGATAAAAGCGATCTTTGGAAGTGCAACTGGTTTCTAAATGGACGATTTGGAGAAGTTTGGAGTGCCAATGTGAAGACGCGCTGCGTTTGGGTAAGTATAACCTTGTGGTTTTTCAGCATTTACAATGTTTACATTTTTTTGATAAAGTTATTGCTAGTTTGAAATGTGAAAGAACAGCAACCAATCAGATAAACTATTATCTGAAAATAAATTTCAAACATTTTGGAGATGGAAAGTGTGATTGATTGCGCAATAGTTAGTTTCACTTTGGATAAGTTGAATAAAATGGTCATTTCAGTAAATCTACATTTTGATATTGTGAAATGGATATTACAGTGCAGAAACTATGTATAAACAGTGATTTCTTTGTTTCAGTTTCTATTGATGATTGAAGATGTGGCTGATGGTACATCTTGGCACAGATGGCACAGCGGGCATCAGATCTCCAGGAGGCTGGCCGGTGATGTTGAGGTGAAGTGACAAAACTGATGCCCATATAATGAATGAAATACATCTGGAGGATGAGGATCCTGTTCTAGATTGTAATAGACCACATATTTTATGCAAATATTTTGTACAATTATAAGTTTTGTATTTTCTGAAAGAATAAAATTATCAAAATGACAAAGCACCTATTTTTTTATTTTTGTTTATTATAGCACAGACAACATATACTATAATATTCATCACATTCAGCAGTGTTTTATATAATTTCAAAGGGTTTTCTGTAAAATGACACTGAAATATTGCATATATACCACTGTATATGGGTATGAGCAGAGTTTAGATTTGGCTAGGTGGAAATTACATATAAAAAAGGTAATATTCCTCCCTTCAGATTAATATGAATATCTTTTTCATTTTTTTATTATAGAGAAAAAATTCCCATTTCCAGTGTTTGCTGACATCTAGCGGAAACAACTATACTTGTCTGCATGTTTCGAGAGCCCACAAGGGCTGAGTTATACACTTTCAAAAATTAATTAAAAGTAAAAAAACAAAATCTAAAAGCGCCTGTTTTTGGGGGGGGTTTATTACAGCTAAGACAGCATATACTTAAATGTTTATCACTTTTAGCACTGTTTTATGAAACTGCAAAGGGTTTCCTGTAAAATGAAAAAAAAAAAAAAAAAGTATGTGGGAATGGGAGGCTTTTCAATTTGGGTAGGCAAATCCAGGCGGAAATCCCCAAAAATGGTCCTGGTGCTTTCAACCAATAGGTGGCGCAGTTACAAAATTGATGTGGTGTGGTCAGAGTGAGGTGACAATGACACGTACAAAGTTTGGTGTCAATATGTCGAGGCATTGCAGATATAAAGCCTGAATATGTCCATTTGGCATCATGCCTAAACTTTGCTGATGCATTTAACTTTTGACCAAAAGGTGGCGCTGTCTCGAAATCTTTTGAGTACCTTCAGGGCATGGTGCTACTGGCACATTCTGAGTATCGTAATGTTACAGTAATGCATTTATTAAGTATAGCATTTTACATCACAATACTGTATTAAAAGTCAATGGGAATTTCATGATTTGTTCTATTATAGCGCCACCAAGAGGCTCAGTCCCACCATTTTTTTGTGTGTCCTCAAAGTGAGCCCATACATCTGTGTGTCAATTTTGGTGAAAATCTCAATTAGCTTCGGAGTTATAGACATTTATGTGAAAAAAAAAAAACATCAAAAATGACTGACACGTGATTTTGATTGAATTTTACTTAGTATCAATATTTTTAGATTTGGGCATTAGCGTATAGCTATCAACCTATGTTTCCAAACTTCTGACGGTGGTTTCGTCTCGATCGGACTAGCGGATTCGAAGATATCCCAAATGTTTTTGTGGATACTCACAATAAAAACAAAGTGTTGTGCTTTTCGTCAAATAAAGAAAAATAAACATGATGCGCGTTTTGCCTTGTCTCTGTCAGTGAGGTCCGTTCTGAAACGCGTCTGAAAAAGTAACTGTAACTCTGTCAATACTTGTCACAGAGATACGAGAGATTTTTCTTTATGAAGCTGAAATTCTCTTCTTTTAAATGAAGTAATTTATTTAAAAAAAAATATTTCCAGTTTATGTAATCCGTTTGAAACCAAGGAGATTTACAGTTTTTTCGCTCTCCCTTCATTATCTGTAATTAGGTGAGCCCGCCACACCCCCAACGCTTTTGACATGGTAAATAGGCGATCTATGCATAGCACACGTGGCACGCCCCCCGATCAATGCCAAACAACACAGATTCTTCATCAGAGATTCACTGATAGTTCATCGCGCTTTAGGGATGGAAGCACGCTACTACTTCAGAGGATTATGGACAGCGGGGAATAATTAACCTTTTTCTCAGTGGAATTTGAAACTCAGACGACAAACGGTTGCATTTTGAAGAACGAATTGACCCCGAGGATACAAGTTCGGAGTAAGTTGTTTAGTGTTTTATAATTCCTTTTCTGATCATAGAGCTCAAATGCATTTTCAGACTATATTTTGCCTAGTAAATATTACCTCACAAAATTTGTGTAGGCCTATACGCTCGTGTAAACTTTTTAAATAACTGCTTAGGTTATAATGATTTAGTGAAATATATCGATCTGCAAGTTTTGTTTGAGTTCTTCTGTGGTCTAGTGGTTAGATCGTTTGCCAAGCCTGCAGAGGTTATGGGTTCGAATCCGCCATCGGCATATTTTTTTTCTCTCATCAAAACCGAATATGTTCATCAGTGGTTACAGTCTATATCAAACACACACGTATATAGGACACACGTTTGTGTGCATTTTATTTTGTGATTTCACCGGAATGAATAGTGTCCGCAATGGCAATAGATTGAAGAGCATGGACGTCCTAAGAGCGAGTGAAGACTGCGTGCGCGTGCCGCCACAAGAGACTGTATCCATGACACTGATAGCAGGACACGAGCGCTCAGCTTGAGTTCAAAAAGAAAACATTTTAGCTCTAGATCTCTTATTTAAGAGCGGACTAAATGAATGCTCTGCTAGTTAACTGGAGATGTTTTATTTGTATTAGGTACAGCCGTTCATTGAGTGTATCAGTAAATGCGTACGGTCTATATGGTCCATAAACAGATACTCACGGTCTACCCATCAATAGATGTTTTTCTGTCCATCAACAGATACAATGTGCATCTATAATCATAATTGTCCATCAGTTTACTTTGGATAATGTGCTAACAGTTTTTTGCTTTTGTTTTGTTGTGTTTACATCGTCACTATCAGCCTTCAGAAATCATTCTGATATAATTTTGTTTTTCAATGTTTTGTTTTTCAATGTTTCAATGTTGGAAACAGTTGTGCTGCTTAATTTTTTTTAATCTGTGATAGTTTTTTAGGATTCTTTGAATGCACTTTATATATATATATAAAAGCACTATATAAGCAATATTTTATATATATATATATATATATATATATATATATATATATATATATATATATATATATATATATATATATATATATATATAAAAAAAGTTTGGTCTTGTTATGTGTTTTTTTTTTAAAGGATGTGTTAAGTGATATGAATAACTTTAAGTCTTTATGTTCTTAGGAAAGATTTCTATTTTGAATAAATGCTATTCTTTTTAACTTTTTATTCATCAGTGAATCATTCTTAGTTCAGGCTGCCTGACAGCACCTTGATGGGGCATTAGCCATTGGGGGAGTGTCTTTAGTCTTACCAGGTGTAAATCACATTAATATTCATGGGCATTAACCCTCTGGGGTCTGAGCTGTTTTCGGGCTCTTTCTGTGTTTTGGTATGCCCTGACATTTGTGCTTATTTCAGCTACTTAAAACATACCATTTGCCAACATATAAATTTGCTGTATTCAGCACAAACTCTGCTACAATAATATGTGAGCAAAATGGATGTACATGTTTGCATTTTATAGAAAAAAAATAATATGCGTGGTTAGTACGTTTTGGGAAAAAAAATGTCACCGCAATAAGGCCATTTAACACATACTGAATAGTTGAAAACAATACTTTTGAGTTACTATTCTTGTAGGCTAGAACTTTTACTTCAAAATGAAGTGAAAATCATTCTGACCACTCTTTCAGAAAGATCAATATAACGATTTGAATTTCTTACATCAGTTTTTGGGTCATTACTGCTGTATGCGTGGGAGTGTTAATGCCCATGAATATTAATGTGATTTACACCTGGGGAGACTAAAGACACTCCCCCAATGTGCTAATGCCCCATCAAGGTGCTGTGAGGCAGCCTGAACTAAGAATGATTCGATGTATAAAAAGTTAAAAAGAACAGCATTTATTCAAAATAGAAATCTCAAAATAAAAAAAATATATAAAATATTGCTTATATAGTGCTTATATAAATAAAAAAAGTGCATTCAAAGAATCCTAAAAAAACTATCACAGGTTAAAAAAAATTAAGCAGCATAACTGTTTACAACATTGATTTTAAAAAAAAATTATATCAGAATGATTTCTGAAGGCTGATGGTGACGATGTAAACACAACAAAACAAAAGCAAAAAACTGTTAGCACATTATCCAAAGTAAACTGATGGACTATTATGATTATAGATGCACAATGTATCTGTTGATGGACAGAAACAGTGGTGTAGTCTAGTTTTTTGTAGTGAGTATACTGTGATATACCAGCCACCCCCCCCCCCCCCAAAAAAAAAAAAAAAAACATATAGCCTTAGATGTTATATGAATATGGTCCCTGAAGCACAGGTTTTATCAGCTGACAATTACAATACTTAAACATTGTAAGCACAAATAAAAATGTACTTTTTAAAAACTTGTGTGATATTCCTTTGAAATTGTGTTTTAATAAATTTGATTATTGTTATTTTAAAAAGTACATCTTACTATGCAATTTCTTTCATAATCCCCTCGAGTTACTTCATTTATCTACAAACTTTTATTTTGGTGGGTTGTAAATTAAAGACATTTGAGCTTCTGTGTTTTAATAAACTATTATTATTATTATTATTATTATTATTAGGCCTACTTGAAGTATACTCTACTGTGCAATAAAAAAATATTTCTGTTATATTTTATATTTTAAGTTATACAAAACTTTGATTTTGACAGGTTGTCGTGAAGACTTTAAAGTTTGTGAGTGTGAATATGATACGAATGAACGACGGTAGTTTTATCAAATGAAATGGTAAAATTCTTGTGAAGTGACTCTCATAAAAGCTCTGCAATGAAGTTCAAATGTGTGCATGTTCTCCTCATAGACGCTGAAAACACCACGAGTGTCACGCGCGCGTCAGTGTGTAGTGTTCAGTGTGTAGTAGGCTAGAGCACACATTGAGCGCTCATTCACAGAAACACGCAGAACATTCAGAGTTTATTTCAATAGCAGTCTTTTTGAGCTTTAATATTCATAGACACTTAGTAAATATCGAGATTTGATTCTATCATTAGCCTACTTTTGATTTATTCATTCAAAAATGGCTAAATTGCGTGACGTTCCGCTTTACAGTAGCCTAGGTTATTTGTTACATTTGTTGCTGGCTTCCGCGATTCGATCCGTGTCGCTGCGCAAACACAGACGTCACGGCGGGGTGAATTTATGAATGAAAATTCTTTCACAAAACGATGTTGTTACGAATCCTCACGCGTTTTAAAGTGGGTATACGGAGATCTTTGACATTTCCTAGTGGGTATACGGAAATCCTTGACATTTTCTAGTGGGTATACGGCGTATACCTGCGTATCACGTAGACTACACCACTGGAGAAACATCTATTGATTGGTAGACTGCGTAACCGCGAGTATCTGTTTATGGCTCATCGACCGCACGCATTTACTGATACACTCAATGAACGGCTGTACCTAATACAAATAAAACATCTCTAGTTAACTAGTAGATCATTCATTTAGTCCGCTCTTAAATAAGAGATCTAGAGCTAAAATGTTTTGTTTTTGAACTCAAGCTGAGCGCTCGTGTCCTGCTATCAGTGTCATGGATACAGTGAGTCTCTTGTGGCGGCGCGCGCACAGAACGTGCTTTTCAATCTATTGCCATTGCGGACACTATTCATTCCGGTGAAATCACAAAATAAAATGCAAAACAACGTGTGTCCTATATACGTGTGTGTTTGATATAGACTGTAACCACTGATGAACATATTCGGTTTTGATGAGAGAAAAAAAATATGCTAGTGGTATATTCGAACCTGTAACCTCTAACACGCTTGGCAATTCATCTAACCACTAGACCACAGGAGAACTCAAACAAAACTTGCAGATCAATATATTTCACTAAATCATTACAAACTAAGCAGTTATTTAAAAAGTTTACACGAGCGTATAGGCCTACACGAACGTTGTGAGTTAATATTTACTATAGTCTGAAAATGCATTTGAGCTCTATGATCAGAAAAGGAATTATAAAACACTAAACTTACTCCGAACTTGTATCCTCGGGGTCAATCCGTTCTTCAAAATGCAACCGCTCGTCTGAGTTTCAAATTCCACTGAGGAAAAGGTTAATTATTCCCAGCTGTCCATAATCCTCTGAAGGAGTAACGTTAGCGTGCTTCCATCCCTAAAACGCGATGAACTATCAGTGAATCTCTGATGAAGAATCTTCATGTTGTTATGCAGTGATCGGGGGCGTGCCGCGTGTGGGATGCATATCGCCTATTTACCATGTCAAAAGCGCTGGGGGTGTGGCGGGCTCACCTAATTATTTTTAATGAAGGGAGAGCGAAAAAACTGTAACTCTCCTTGGTTTCAAACGGATTACATAAACTGGAAATATTAATAAAAAAAAAAAAAAAAATACTTCATTTGAAAGAAGAGAATAGAGAATGAAGGGCACCATCTGTCACTTTGAGTGATTTATGGCCCTTGATTGACCACGCCCCTTTTTCCCACGCTAAGCCCCGCCCCTTTTCCCCACGCTAAGCCCCGCCCCTTTTCCCCACGCTTAGCTCCGCCCCCTTTTCCCACGCTTAGTCCCGTCCCCCTCCCACCCACTTCCGGAGAGATCATGTGACCGTGGGAATTCCCACGGTACGGAAACCCTCCCATTCGAACCGGTTCCGGAACCCCACCCATTCGAACCGGTTCCGGTCTGGGCACGTGTTGTACACCTGTTACGAGCACCTGTCTTGATCAATGTAAAAAATGTTCAAAATAATGGAAAAACATTCAAAACAATACATTTTCAATCCTTTTAAGAAGGATAGCAGAAAACAGAGATAGGTTTAGTGTTTTTTATATTAACATGTAGTGATTTAAAACCATTAAATCCATTTATATCATTAAAACATAGTAATGTTCCATTTTACATAAAACATCTGTTTTAAAAAAGTGTTTTCAATCACAATAATAACTAAAACAGCGTGTATTAAAATTATATCAAGTAAATAGTTATGTTTTCTTAAAACATCTAACATCGCTTGTATTAAAATTACATCAAACAAATAGGTCTAATATGTCTTCAGTGTTCACACACACTTGTAAGTTGTTTAAACTGCATTTCTTAAAGTTATCAAAGTGTTTTAGTTCTTAAAACATCTAACATCGATTGTATTAAAACTATTTCTATCATACATTTACAACTATTTTCTATCATACATTTCATCTGTTACGTGTATCTGACATGATCAATGTAAAAAATGTTCAAAATGATGGAAAAACATTCAAAACAATACATTTTCAATCCTTTTAAGAAGGATGTCAGAAAACAGAGATAGGTTTAGTGTTTTTTATATTAACATGTAGTGATTTAAAACCATTAAATCCATTTATATCATTAAAACATAGTAATGTTCCATTTTACATAAAACATTTGTTTTAATAAAAGTGTTTTCAATCACAATAATAACTAAAACAGCGTGTATTAAAATTATATCAAGTAAATAGTTATGTTTTCTTAAAACATCTAACATCGCTTGTATTAAAATTACATCAAACAAATAGATCTAATATGTCTTCAGTGTTCACACACACTTGTAAGTTGTTTAAACTGCATTTCTTAAAGTTATCAAAGTGTTTTAGCTCTTAAAACATCTAACATCGGTTGTATTAAAACTATTTCTATCAAACATTTACAACTATTTTCTATCATACATTTAAAAAAGTTGTGTTTTTTCACAATAACACAGTGTTTAAAACTATTAAAATAACTTATATCATTAAGATACTATTGTCTTTAGTGTTCATACACGGCGCTAATATTAAAATTATATCAAGTAAATAGTAGTTTTCTTAAAACGTCTAAAACCATGTGTATTAAAATTATATTATGCAAATACATCTAAAACAATAGTTCTATTTTTATCACGCATTTAAAAAAGGTGTACTTTTCACATAACACTCAGTGATTAAAAACCATTAAGTCATTTTTATATCATTAAAACACAGTGTAGACCTTTACCTTTACACATTATTTAGTAAAATGTTCCATTTTACATAAACCATATGTTTTAAAAAAGTGTTTGCAATCACAATAATAACTAAAACAGCGGGTGTTTAAATTATATCATGTAAATAGTTTTTTACTTAAAACATCTAAAGACGGTTGTATTAAAATTACATCAAACAATAGTTCTATCTACATTTAAAGAAGGTGTGTTTTTCACAATAACGCACGGTGCTTAAAACTATTAAAACAATTTATATCATTAAGATACTATTGTCTTTAGTGTTCATACACATGAAAAAAGTTTAAAAGTGTTTTCTTAAAGTTATCAAAATGCGTTAGCATTAAAAAACATCTAAAACCGTCTGTATTAAAATTTTCTATCATACATTTAAAAAAAGTTGTGTTTTTCACAATAACACACAGTGCTTAAAACTATTAAAACAACTTATATCATTAAGATACTATTGTCTTTAGTGTTCATACACTGTGCTAATATTAAAATTATATCAAGTAAATAGTTGTTTTCTTAAAACGTCTAAAACCATGTGTATTAAAATTATATTATGCAAATACATCTAATTACTATATTTGAAGTTGCACTTTCCACAATTACACATCGTTTAAAAATATTAAAATGTTGTATAAAGTTAAAATACACATATCTTTAGTGTTTCATACACTTGTAAAATGTTAAAACATTAATGAAAAAGTTTAAATTGTATTTTCTTAACGTTATCGAAATTTTCTAGCATTAAAACATCTAAAACAGTGTGTAATGCAATTTTATATCAAACAATAGATCTATTTTCTATCATACGTTTTCTAAAAATTAAAACATCAAACAATATTAAAGCATATTAAAACTTTATGTTAAAAATCACAGTATCAAAAACACATGCATATTAAAAAACTGACTTACGTTTTTTTACATCCACGCTTTGTTGTTGAAAGAAGAACAAAAGTAATCCTGTTTAAAGATTTAATCCACCAGCAAAGATACAACCAGCACCAGCGGGATTGTCCAAAGGTATTAATCCATCTCCAAAGGTATATCAAACTCCAAAACTTTAGAGATTTTAATTCCAAAAGCTGTGTAAATGTAATTCCCCAGGAGCTCCGCGAAACACGTCTACACTCTTACATCCCAAAAGTTAGACTGACATCCGTGAGGTCTACAAAGCAGCCTGACATAGACTCCACCCCTAGACCCTCCCACAACAGGTGCTGAGGCGAGTTCCCACGCGCACACACGCTCTCTTCCCACGCGCACACACGCACACACATACGTCACACAAGCACTCCCACATAATGAAAGAAGAGACGCCCCGTGCTCCGTTTGAAAAGCCGCAAACTCGACGTAGGCCTACATTCTCTTGGAATTTAGGCTACGCTACTACAGAGTCAGACCCAAAGACTCGCGGGAGATGCCTTTATGAAGCTATGATGGATTTAACTTTAGCTCCGCGAAAATTACAAGGATCATGATTCACAAAATGAACCGGCGGAACATGCGGAATATATTTTTCACTTGTCTGGAGGACGTGCGTGTAGGCGTACATGTGATTTTGACATGGATTTACGTGATGGCAGATTGATCAATGTGGATATAACGATAGAAGGTTTACATGGAATACAACAGAGCACCTTCGATTTGGTTTTCACAGAGCGAGATATTGGATTTTATTTTTTACCACATTATGGATTGGTATGAAAAGACTGAGGAGACGGATTAACAAATGAGGAATATACAGACTGCTCGTGGACCACGTTAATAAATACCCACGTATTAGGTTATAAGGTATATGTATAAATGTAATTAATGTAATAAATAATAAATATAACCTACTTCCTTTGCATATCCTTTGCATCCATCCTTTTTTGTTGGACATCCTGTATCCATTTAAATACACTGAAGCAGAGAAGTTAAATGTGAACCGGAGTTTTTACACGGTCCTTCGAACAGGATAAACATGACATGCACGACATAACACTGTACATATAACACGGGTAGATCACGTAACGATCAACGTGCAAACATAATTAACATTGTAAACATTAGATGGAATGCCTCATTATCTAAATTCTCTCTTATGAACGTATTATACAATAAAATATGCACATGTGTTTACAATTAGTTGCACGCACACACATATTCCTTAGTTAACAACACTTGATTTGAACTATTATTTACATTGAACAAGCGAAGTTCGCACTCACACACAAACACACTCCTACAATGTATTGTCTGTGGTAAGATCAGGGACTTGTTTTTAATTAAAGAAAGTTTCGTTTTTCACATATATTTGAAAAGTTCACCAACACATTTAAAAGTTTTAAAAAAGTTGTATAAAGTTATGGTTGGTATTCGTACATTTTACTACATTATCAGAACATGTTAGAGAAAGTTGTTACTTCTTTTTAATTCTGTATTTTTACAGACCTAAAACCATGATGCTTCAAAGTATGGAATATAAGTTTTTGAACATTTATAAGATTTTGAACATTTATAAATTTGTGTATTGCAAAAGCAGAAGTCTATTTTTTATTCTGTATTTTTACAGACCTAAAACCATGATTAGAAGTAGTCAAAGACAAACGATTTTGAACATTTATAAATTTGTGTGTTGCAAAAGCAGAAGTCTATTTTCCTTTGAAAAACAAACCTTGAAACAACTATGCTTTCTTAGAATGTCATCAGCCGTAGAAATGTCTTGCGTACGTCTCTCTCACAGCTATCGCCGGAATTCCCCTCATCACCTAATGTACACCTAAAGAAAACATTTACAAGGATCGTGAAACATGTCTTAAATTGAAATCTATAAGTGACCCTCAAATTCTGTGCATGCAACAAAACACATCGCAGCCGTGTACGATGATTTATCATAAAATTACTTCTGTCACATTGTTTGAAGAAAAAAACTTTAATCAGCTGGTGCTTAATAACTATTGAAGTTATTAAACAATGAATTCGGTAATGATGCGTTTTATGTGTTATATCTTGTTTTAATTTTAACTAAATACATTTGAATGCTCTAAAGGTTTATACCTGAAGTTTAACATATTAATACATGGTAAAAGTTTTTCTTTTACTTCCTATCTACTTTCTAAATGCTTGTTACAACTCTTATTGCGAACAATCCACCCATGCATATGTTTTGATCTTGTAATGTTTAATCAAAATGTTGTAATTGGAGTGAAAATCACTAAGTCACTAAACAATAGTTACACCCTCTGTTTACGACGTCATGACGGATACGCCCCCTCCATCATCTTGCTCAGATAGCAGATGACACCGTTCACGGCTTGTTTCTCGGATTGTACAAGTTTGACATGATGTACCTGTACCATATTATTGTAATGCAAACACATTTGAAAATACAAACTCTTATACGCCTTTAAGTACTATAAGTGTTATGTGAAAAGTAAGACTTTTTAAAATGTAAATAGACCTATTGTTTGATGTAATTTTAAAACAAACGGTTTTAGATGTTTTAAGAAAACATAACTATTGACTTGATATAATTTGAATACACGCTGTTTTAATATTAACACATTTTTATAACTTTAAGAAAACACAATTTTAACTTTCTCATTGATGTTTTAAGTGTAATAACGCTAAAGATATGTGTATTTTAACTTTATACATCTTTAAACACTAGGTAATTGTGAAAAAAGTACATCTTCAAATATAGTAATTAGCTATATTTGTATGATATCATTTTAAAAACATATTGTTTTAGATGTTTTTAATGCTAAAACATTTTGATAAATTTAAGAAAACACAATTTAAAACTTATTTATTTAATTATTTAATTATTTTTTAATTTCATTAATTATTTATTTTTATGTCTAAACGTTTTTAACATTTTACAAGTGTATGGTGACCGCCAAAAACACACTTTTATACAGTACATAGTTTTAAACATGATTTTTAACACAATGTAGTTTTAATATCTACATAGTTTAATATGTTTTAATTTAAAAAATGTGTAATAACACTAAATATACTAAAACTACTACTTTTGTTCAAATATATGTTGGAAAATAGATCTATTGCTTAATATAAAATTTGAATACAACCTGTTTTAGATGCTTTATTAAGAAAACATAACTAATCTTTGTAACTGTGATATACACTTTAATATATGTAAATTTAATCTAAATTAAGCTTTGGTACCGAAATTGGTACAGAGAACCGTGAATTTTTACTGGTATTGGTACCGAATACTGAAATTTTGGTACCGTGACAACACTAATGTAAATTACAGTCACAATGCATCAGAAGTAACTGTAAGTCCAGCATGTCACCAGAGAGATATTATGGTGAGAGATATTTAGGTATGATAGTATGGTTTAGATTATTTATTTTGACATCTAAATATAAGCAATGTACCTATTGTATATAGGCCTAACCCCGCACGTCAGCTTTAAAACAGTAATCTACATTCTGAATAAACCATTGTTACGTCTGTAACATACATATTCTTTGAGGTTGGGGAACACTGTTTCCAATCACAGTTAAACAAAAACAAATAAACATACAGCAAGAAACACTGAGATAACACAAAACAGATCTAAGAACTCAATATGTTACATTGTCATTCTACAAATAATGTATTTACTGTTTTCAGTTACACCCCTCCCCCTCACAATGGTTCATTCCATCTGCACTGTCCGAGCTACGATCGCTAGTGTAGCGTCTCTCGCTTATTGCACTTGCAATGCAGTGTAGACAGTGTGACACACACAGGCATGTCACATAAAGTCAGTGCATCAAAAACGGAAAGAAAAAGAAGGAAAAGAGAAGACAGAGAACGCCAAAGTCGACAGTATGTGTCACAGTTTTTCAAAAAGAAAGGTAGCTTGCCTGTATTCCAAAACTTTCAGAGTTACTTATTTTTGTTGCTACATGACCCGCTTTTATCTAGCTAGCTTAGTAAAATAATTACTGAATTATGATTTACATCCAACAATAACAACATCTCTATTGTCTTGGGGGTTATCATGTCTCGTAGACGATAGGTGTGTTCGACATTGACTGCGGCTGGATGTAAGCGATCGGCGAGAGTAGCCGTGTGCAGGCGGGGAGGAGCTGCAAACGGAGACGTGAAGTCGGACACTTTCTGGTTCCCGTAGTGACAGCTCACGTGGTGTTTGTATAGCCTACTTTACCACAGCTGAAGTGAAATAAATGCAATATTTACAAAATACACAAATGTTTCAGAGACATTTTCATTCAATACTTTATGTACTGCTTCATACAGTGTCTGTTTGAAAAAGAATAAAGTTCAACATAAGTCTACAGCTACTATCAATGAAGTGTAATCAACGTTTTTTAATCAGTTTTATTTTGATAAACATAACACAATACATCTCGACTACATGAAAAGAGTGTTTACTGTTATAAAAAACTGATTTGTGAGCTTTAGTGGAACTAAATGTGTGAGAATAAACACGAAACGCACGTGATCGTCGTCATGCAGTGAGTCCAGCGAATCGTGGAACAGCTGTGTCGTCATCAGAGCTCCTGCAGCCGCTCTTCAGAAGCTGCGCTGGCTGAGTCCTCCGGCTACTCTCGAATCGCTCTCGCGCTACTTTGATGGCATACGTCACAGTCACGTGGCGTCGGCGCTGTATCAAGTCGGACAGAATTTCTAACCGGCATGCACTGCTTCAAGTCAGCCGCCCGATCGGTTTGCGCAGAGCTGCATGAAGTCGAACAAGCCTACAGATTCAGCGGCTGCTGGCTGCACACACACACCTCCTCCTCCCCCACGTCCCCCCCGTCCTCGTCTCAGCCAAACAAAGTGAGCCTGAGCGCGAAACTTCACGAAGATTGAAGCCTCTAAACACATCTTATCTACTGTGTTCACCACATGATGATAACTTTACAAAACTAAAAGTTATCTACACGCTTCAAAAATTACAAAATCAGTTTGCCGTGTATGTGTCCCGTGTTCTGTGAAGTCACAGTGCTGCTGCTATCGATGTTGTCAAACTTGACGTTCTTAATGTAAATAAAATGCCCCAGAAAAAATTATATCAAATTGAATAAAACATGTGTCTATAGTAACCATTTGCTATAAGGAGTTTACAAAATAGATATTTTAATATTTTATAATAGGCCAATAAAAATAATATGGTTATTATTACGTGTGTTTGACTTAAACAGATGCAGAGTCAGCAATTGAGATAATAAATGTTCTCCCTTTTATGTAAACAAGTAGCCTACATATTTTTACATTTTTCTCTTGTTTGTTTGTACACATCTTTAGACAATTTATTTATGCAATGTGCTAAGTACCCATTTTAAAGTATACAGGGCATTTTTATTGGGTTAAATTTTATCTGTAAAAAATGTAGGAGGCCCCATTTTAATATTTTATAATAGGCCAATAAAAATAATATGGTTATTATTACGTGTGTTTTGACTTATACAGATGCAGAGTCAGCAATTGAGATAATAAATGTTCTCCCTTTTATGTAAACAAGTAGCCTACATATTTCTACATTTTTCTCTTGTTTGTTTGTACACATCTTTAGACAATTTATTTATGCAATGTGCTAAGTACCCATTTTAAAGTATACAGGACATTTTTATTGGGTTAAATTTTATCTGTAAAAAATGTAGGAGGCCCCAGAAACTTTGTTTTCCATAGGGCCCAGAATTTCTGGAGGCACCCCAGCGTGTAAACACTTGGCATTGTTTAAACTCAATTTAAACAGCTTGTCTATTATTCAAAAGATGCTGTGAGGTATGGGTATAATACAAACCATTTGTCCATTTTTTTTAAATGCAGCTAAACAAAAGAATGAAGATCATTTAATTATTATTATTTAATACCTCCTAATGGTCTGGATTAGGGTTGCATGTTGTTTTTATGATCTCAGACATGGCCACAAAATATTTTTTAAAAACAATTTATTTAAACAATATATTGAGAGATAAACAGTATATTCATACATTGAAACGTTATACAATATATTCATACATTGAAATGTTAAACAATAAGTAAAAGTAAAACAATAGTAATGACATTAAAGTTTGTCTAACAGAAAATACAATTTTTGCAGGCTGTGTTGTCTTCCTCTAGGATGTAGCTGAGTAAAGTTTCAACGATTTCGCAGACGGCACAGAGTTTCTCATTTTTTGAAAACAGTGACGCACATAGATCTGTTACAAACGTACACATACAGAGAACTCCAAACTCGTCCCTACAATCAAACACCACACCCAGAACTTTTCTGAGGATCACACAGATCGGCTCGTTGGCATTAAGGGCCCGTCCACACGAAGACGCGTTTCACTGTATACGTATACATTTTTTATCGTATTGGCGTTTCGTCCACACGGATCCGGCGTTTTCGGAGAGTGAAACCGCTATTTTTTGAAACCGGGTCCCAAAGTGGATAAATCTGAAAACGACGCCCCTGCAGTTTCGTGTGGACGGCCTATCCGTATATTTTGTGAAACGATGATGTCATCACCCCACGTGTCGACTAGTCAGACACGCTAAATCAGTAGCCATAGGCCTACCAGCAAAAACAACTGCGACTACTTGCTTGAGTTCATGCTTCAGAAGCTACTCGAGCCTCTTTTATTTATTTATTTGTGTATTTATTTTAATTATTTGATTGAATTTGATTATTATTCAAAAAACGCACCTCTGCCCCTTCATGCTCACCGGTGACAAGGCGTTCGCTCCGACATTACATTTCTCTGTACTGTAGGCCTAAATGTTGTAGCCATTAAAGAAAAGTTAGTTTCATATTTATGATTAAATAATGTTATTTTTTTCCATTTCATATATGTTGATTAGGCCCTATAAGTGAACAGCGTGAGTAAGATGCGCAATATCGAGACACATCATTTTGACCACTTCATTAAGTTTTGTTTTGTCTTCATTAAGTTTTGTTTTGCCTTTCTTTAAAGTGAATTTCGTTTTGTAAAAATTGTATCTTAATTTTAATCAATGTTTTATTAACGAATTGCATGGATAGCAGACAATAGCCTATATAATCAGGACATGAGGCGCCGACGCAATATAAATTGCAACGCACGAGAACTGGAGCTTGTCTCATAAATGAACATAAACTCAGAAATACCTATATCTAAGCTTTTAATGTCTACTTTTAAACAAAACAATTCAAAAAGAAAAGTAACAGACAACTCTAATAATCCGTATGAAGTGTGCATTTCTCTCTATAGGCACCTTCAAAACACTGCGAAGGTGGCGAGTCAGCATCGTCACACAAAACACTAGTTTATTAATAAACAATTCAAATGTCTCCTTGCTATAGGCTATTTGACACATTCATAATAATTAGGCTATTTGCCGTTTTTTGTGGCAAGCTTTATGCGTCTGCAAACTAATCGACCATCGTGACTCATCCTATAAATGGTACAAAATAGGGATGACTCATCCCTATTTTGTACCATTTATAGTTTTTCATATTGTTCAATAAAGTTCTTGGTAAAAAAGAAAAGAAGCTGCCTAATATTACTGTATATTATTGTATACAGCGCGCAAGGTTTATGCGCAAGTCTTCTTCTCTGTTTTTAGTGTATCTGTGTCAGAATTACAGCCCCTCGTACTGGTCTGGCATATATACTACACCGTTTTCAGTCGGTTTCAGTGGTTTCGTGTGGACGCAGATATTTCTTGAGACGACCCCGTGTTTACGGAATTTTTTTTTAGAACGAGGGAAAAAAAAGATCGGATAGGGAACGCACCGGCTTCGTGTGGACGTGGCACACGATCGTAACATCACGCCATGAATTTGTTAGGCCTCTTACAATCATTTCATTTTTGAGTTTTGTTACACGTCTAGTATCTCCCGTACAGTCCTTATTCGAATCACACGCAGCATCGATGATCTTATGCATCAAGTCAACCATCTGGGCTCTAAAATAATCTTCAAACATAGAGTCTATGGTATCTCTTAAACGGCACTCTTTGCTCATGGCACAGTCAAACACCGTAGGCTTGTTTGCAGCATCTTCAGAACTCAATGGGCAGTTATGCTCCATCGTGCTTTTAGTCCAAAGTTTTTAGATTTTTAGAACTCAACTTCATGGATGGTGTAAACTTTATCCCCTATCCGATGTTGAAAGATTCGGATAGTTCCTGGAATGTCATGTGATTGAGTCGTTGCAGCACGATCATCCAAGTCTTGTGCATTAACATTCTGAAGTTGTGGGTTATGGGTCAGATCCTCCATAGTGATGTCAGTCGAAGAAGCACAATGCGTGTCATGCTCAGGTATATAAGAATGTTGAAGCGTTCTTTGGTTGTCCATGTAACAATCAGACAATGTTCCTTCAACCTTTGATCGCTGAGATGTTGTAGTAGTATACATGTCTATGCTGGAACTCGTACTGTCCTGTTAGGTCAGCTCTGTCAGGAGGTCACCGGCTCTGTGTCTCTCTGTGAGATTATCAGGGTGGATATATAACCCTACTGGAGGGGGCGTATCCGTCATGACGTCGTAAACAGAGGGTGTAACTATTGTTTAGTGACTTAGTGATTTTCACTCCAATTACAACATTTTGATTAAACATTACAAGATCAAAACATATGCATGGGTGGATTGTTCGCAATAAGAGTTGTAACAAGCATTTAGAAAGTAGATAGGAAGTAAAAGAAAAACTTTTACCATGTATTAATATGTTAAACTTCAGGTATAAACCTTTAGAGCATTCAAATGTATTTAGTTAAAATTAAAACAAGATATAACACATAAAACACATCATTACCGAATTCATTGTTTAATAACTTCAATAGTTATTAAGCACCAGCTGATTAAAGTTTTTTTCTTCAAACAATGTGACAGAAGTAATTTTATGATAAATCATCGTACACGGCTGCGATGTGTTTTGTTGCATGCACAGAATTTGAGGGTCACTTATAGATTTCAATTTAAGACATGTTTCACGATCCTTGTAAATGTTTTCTTTAGGTGTACATTAGGTGATGAGGGGAATTCCGGCGATAGCTGTGAGAGAGACGTACGCAAGACATTTCTACGGCTGATGACATTCTAAGAAAGCATAGTTGTTTCAAGGTTTGTTTTTCAAAGGAAAATAGACTTCTGCTTTTGCAACACACAAATTTATAAATGTTCAAAATCGTTTGTCTTTGACTACTTCTAATCATGGTTTTAGGTCTGTAAAAATACAGAATAAAAAATAGACTTCTGCTTTTGCAATACACAAATTTATAAATGTTCAAAATCTTATAAATGTTCAAAAACTTATATTCCATACTTTGAAGCATCATGGTTTTAGGTCTGTAAAAATACAGAATTAAAAAGAAGTAACAACTTTCTCTAACATGTTCTGATAATGTAGTAAAATGTACGAATACCAACCATAACTTTATACAACTTTTTTAAAACTTTTAAATGTGTTGGTGAACTTTTCAAATATATATGAAAAACGAAACTTTCTTTAATTAAAAACAAGTCCCTGATCTTACCACAGACAATACATTGTAGGAGTGTGTTTGTGTGTGAGTGCGAACTTCGCTTGTTCAATGTAAATAATAGTTCAAATCAAGTGTTGTTAACTAAGGAATATGTGTGTGCGTGCAACTAATTGTAAACACATGTGCATATTTTATTGTATAATACGTTCATAAGAGAGAATTTAGATAATGAGGCATTCCATCTAATGTTTACAATGTTAATTATGTTTGCACGTTGATCGTTACGTGATCTACCCGTGTTATATGTACAGTGTTATGTCGTGCATGTCATGTTTATCCTGTTCGAAGGACCGTGTAAAAACTCCGGTTCACATTTAACTTCTCTGCTTCAGTGTATTTAAATGGATACAGGATGTCCAACAAAAAAGGATGGATGCAAAGGATATGCAAAGGAAGTAGGTTATATTTATTATTTATTACATTAATTACATTTATACATATACCTTATAACCTAATACGTGGGTATTTATTAACGTGGTCCACGAGCAGTCTGTATATTCCTCATTTGTTAATCCGTCTCCTCAGTCTTTTCATACCAATCCATAATGTGGTAAAAAATAAAAATCCAATATCTCGCTCTGTGAAAACCAAATCGAAGGTGCTCTGTTGTATTCCATGTAAACCTTCTATCGTTATATCCACATTGATCAATCTGCCATCACGTAAATCCATGTCAAAATCACATGTACGCCTACACGCACGTCCTCCAGACAAGTGAAAAATATATTCCGCATGTTCCGCCGGTTCATTTTGTGAATCATGATCCTTGTAATTTTCGCGGAGCTAAAGTTAAATCCATCATAGCTTCATAAAGGCATCTCCCGCGAGTCTTTGGGTCTGACTCTGTAGTAGCGTAGCCTAAATTCCAAGAGAATGTAGGCCTACGTCGAGTTTGCGGCTTTTCAAACGGAGCACGGGGCGTCTCTTCTTTCATTATGTGGGAGTGCTTGTGTGACGTATGTGTGTGCGTGTGTGCGCGTGGGAAGAGAGCGTGTGTGCGCGTGGGAACTCGCCTCAGCACCTGTTGTGGGAGGGTCTAGGGGTGGAGTCTATGTCAGGCTGCTTTGTAGACCTCACGGATGTCAGTCTAACTTTTGGGATGTAAGAGTGTAGACGTGTTTCGCGGAGCTCCTGGGGAATTACATTTACACAGCTTTTGGAATTAAAATCTCTAAAGTTTTGGAGTTTGATATACCTTTGGAGATGGATTAATACCTTTGGACAATCCCGCTGGTGCTGGTTGTATCTTTGCTGGTGGATTAAATCTTTAAACAGGATTACTTTTGTTCTTCTTTCAACAACAAAGCGTGGATGTAAAAAAACGTAAGTCAGTTTTTTAATATGCATGTGTTTTTGATACTGTGATTTTTAACATAAAGTTTTAATATGCTTTAATATTGTTTGATGTTTTAATTTTTAGAAAACGTATGATAGAAAATAGATCTATTGTTTGATATAAAATTGCATTACACACTGTTTTAGATGTTTTAATGCTAGAAAATTTCGATAACGTTAAGAAAATACAATTTAAACTTTTTCATTAATGTTTTAACATTTTACAAGTGTATGAAACACTAAAGATATGTGTATTTTAACTTTATACAACATTTTAATATTTTTAAACGATGTGTAATTGTGGAAAGTGCAACTTCAAATATAGTAATTAGATGTATTTGCATAATATAATTTTAATACACATGGTTTTAGACGTTTTAAGAAAACAACTATTTACTTGATATAATTTTAATATTAGCACAGTGTATGAACACTAAAGACAATAGTATCTTAATGATATAAGTTGTTTTAATAGTTTTAAGCACTGTGTGTTATTGTGAAAAACACAACTTTTTTTAAATGTATGATAGAAAATTTTAATACAGACGGTTTTAGATGTTTTTTAATGCTAACGCATTTTGATAACTTTAAGAAAACACTTTTAAACTTTTTTCATGTGTATGAACACTAAAGACAATAGTATCTTAATGATATAAATTGTTTTAATAGTTTTAAGCACCGTGCGTTATTGTGAAAAACACACCTTCTTTAAATGTAGATAGAACTATTGTTTGATGTAATTTTAATACAACCGTCTTTAGATGTTTTAAGTAAAAAACTATTTACATGATATAATTTAAACACCCGCTGTTTTAGTTATTATTGTGATTGCAAACACTTTTTTAAAACATATGGTTTATGTAAAATGGAACATTTTACTAAATAATGTGTAAAGGTAAAGGTCTACACTGTGTTTTAATGATATAAAAATGACTTAATGGTTTTTAATCACTGAGTGTTATGTGAAAAGTACACCTTTTTTAAATGCGTGATAAAAATAGAACTATTGTTTTAGATGTATTTGCATAATATAATTTTAATACACATGGTTTTAGACGTTTTAAGAAAACTACTATTTACTTGATATAATTTTAATATTAGCGCCGTGTATGAACACTAAAGACAATAGTATCTTAATGATATAAGTTATTTTAATAGTTTTAAACACTGTGTTATTGTGAAAAAACACAACTTTTTTAAATGTATGATAGAAAATAGTTGTAAATGTTTGATAGAAATAGTTTTAATACAACCGATGTTAGATGTTTTAAGAGCTAAAACACTTTGATAACTTTAAGAAATGCAGTTTAAACAACTTACAAGTGTGTGTGAACACTGAAGACATATTAGATCTATTTGTTTGATGTAATTTTAATACAAGCGATGTTAGATGTTTTAAGAAAACATAACTATTTACTTGATATAATTTTAATACACGCTGTTTTAGTTATTATTGTGATTGAAAACACTTTTATTAAAACAAATGTTTTATGTAAAATGGAACATTACTATGTTTTAATGATATAAATGGATTTAATGGTTTTAAATCACTACATGTTAATATAAAAAACACTAAACCTATCTCTGTTTTCTGACATCCTTCTTAAAAGGATTGAAAATGTATTGTTTTGAATGTTTTTCCATCATTTTGAACATTTTTTACATTGATCATGTCAGATACACGTAACAGATGAAATGTATGATAGAAAATAGTTGTAAATGTATGATAGAAATAGTTTTAATACAATCGATGTTAGATGTTTTAAGAACTAAAACACTTTGATAACTTTAAGAAATGCAGTTTAAACAACTTACAAGTGTGTGTGAACACTGAAGACATATTAGACCTATTTGTTTGATGTAATTTTAATACAAGCGATGTTAGATGTTTTAAGAAAACATAACTATTTACTTGATATAATTTTAATACACGCTGTTTTAGTTATTATTGTGATTGAAAACACTTTTTTAAAACAGATGTTTTATGTAAAATGGAACATTACTATGTTTTAATGATATAAATGGATTTAATGGTTTTAAATCACTACATGTTAATATAAAAAACACTAAACCTATCTCTGTTTTCTGCTATCCTTCTTAAAAGGATTGAAAATGTATTGTTTTGAATGTTTTTCCATTATTTTGAACATTTTTTACATTGATCAAGACAGGTGCTCGTAACAGGTGTACAACACGTGCCCAGACCGGAACCGGTTCGAATGGGTGGGGTTCCGGAACCGGTTCGAATGGGAGGGTTTCCGTACCGTGGGAATTCCCACGGTCACATGATCTCTCCGGAAGTGGGTGGGAGGGGGACGGGACTAAGCGTGGGAAAAGGGGCGGAGCTAAGCGTGGGAAAAAGGGGCGGGGCTTAGCGTGGGAAAAAGGGGCGGGGCTTAGCGTGGGAAAAAGGGGCGTGGTCAATCAAGGGCCATAAATCACTCAAAGTGACAGATGGTGCCCTTCATTCTCTCTCTGAGAATCTCAGCTTCATAAAGAGACATCTCTCGTATCTCTGTGACAAGTATTGACAGAGTTAAAGTGAATGTTTCGGACGCGTTTCAGAACGGACCTCAAAGACAGAGAGAAGGGAAAACGCGCATCATGTTTATTTTTCTTTGTTTGACGAAAAGCACAACACTTTGTTTTTATTGTGAGTATCCACAAAAAAAATAGAAACTTAACAGGATCTAATGATGTACAACACTTATATTTAAGATCAAAATTAACAGAGTAATTTGATTCTCTTTTGCACTGATAAGGAAAAAATCCAGCAAAACGCGGGCACGCGGTTTTCGACCCCAGAGGGTTAACACTCTCACGCATACAGCACTGCTGACCCAAAAACTGATGTAAGAAATTCAAATCGTCAAAATCAGAACATCAAAATCTCTGAAACAAGAGATGGGAGCGGCACGCTGAGACGACATTAAGGCTAAACTCCCTCTTTAAACGTTTACTAGAGTTGTGACGTTCGCGAACGAACCGTTTTTTTTTAACGGCTCATAAACATGAACGATGGGAGCCGAGTCGCGGCTGGAGGGGAGCCGTTCTTTCTGTCGTTCTTTTTTCCCTATGCGTGTTTCACACAGATGCACACAAATTAGCTCCTCAGTTGCAGGTGCTACTGCCTATAATGGTGCTAATGGTATTCACACTGAACGCGAATAGAGCGTCAAATACGCGTATTTCGCATCTAATTAGACGGTTGAACATTCCCTCGAGTTCAAATTTTTCAACTTGCGCGGAAGACGTTCGCGGCAAACGTGTCGGCCAATTCGCGTCATTCGCGCCGCCCGCCGCGAATTATGCGTCTATTCGCGTCTTTGCATTGACTTTGTATGTAATCTACTCGAGCAAATAATTAAATTCGCGTTCGGTGTGAACACACCATATAACAGCATGATGATATAGTTGTGCGCGCATCCTTTACGTGAGTACAGTGGGGTGGGGGGGGGGGGGAGTAATTTATCTACAGTTGTAATTTATTTACAACTTTAAATATTTTTTGTTTTTTATCAAAATGTTCTTGTGTGATAACAATTGTTATTGTATTAATGTTCTTGTGTTAGTGTTTGTTGTAAAAGCTGTTTTGCACAGAAATTCATTGCAGCCGGCTTTGTTTTTGATGTTTATTTGTGAGTAGGTATTGTATGAATAACATAAGTCAACATAGCTTTACACATGCACACACTTTGTACTAAAGGTAAATCCAAAATAGTGATGTCACTTTCTAAGCAGAGGGATGTTTTGTGAATGTACAACCCTATGGAATATAGTCCACACAAGACAAATGAGGTAATAATATTTCAGAATAATTCAAACTCCGATATTGGTGTGTGATATCTGAGTTTTAATTATTTGACTACAAATCTCACCTCATCATTCCTCTCAGTGATTATTTCCAGGATAAACTGAGATGCCCCCAAGCTGGCTTCTTAAAACTGACTAAATATTTAAAAAGAGCCAAAAGAGCCGTTCTTTTGAACGGCTCTTTGAAAGGAACGGATCGCCAAGATCCGGATCCCCTCAAAGAGCCATAAATCCCATCACTAACGTTTACCCAACTTTCATCTTTAGATATTTATATAACACAATAAACTGGAATCGTTTGCGCAAGAGACAATAGAAAGTTTGGAGTCTTATATCGACACATACTACGACAAAATGCCAAAACCCGAGAGCAAACGTGGAAGAAGCAAGCTGGGCTCAAGCGCCACAGAGGAAGACTGTTTGCCCACCGCAGAAATGCTAAGTATTAAAGACGCTCTGGATGGAGTAAACAGCAAACTCCAAAAACTGGATATGCTAAACCAGCTTTCGGAAGACGTGAAAGACATGAAGCAATCATTGGATTTTTACATAGCCATGGTTGATGTCCTCAAACAAGAAAATACGTCGCTGAGATTAGAGGTCAATAATCTCAAACAACTGACCATTGAATTCCAAGGAAACAACACCAAAATATCAGAAAGCATTTTGGATTTGCAGAGCCGGAGTATGAGAGATAACATAATAATCCACGGTGTGCATGAAACAGCGAAGGAAACTTACCAAGTCACAGAGCAGCTGGTTAAGAAGTTCATGACGGAGCAACTCAAGATGGAGCATTCCGTGGTACAGAACATTCAACTAGCTAGAGCACACAGGATCGGGAAGCCCAATGGAGCGAAAGATAAACCTCGACCCATCGTGGCAAAAACTGCTGTGTCGAAAGATAAATCCATTATTATGGCAAGAGGTCGGGAACTGAAAGGATCCACTTTTTCCATCACGGATCAGTTTCCTCCGGAGATTATGAGGAGACGAAGAGTTCTTTATCCAGTCATGTCGGAAGCAAGTAAAAGTGGCAAAATAGCCCGTCTTATTGGAGACAAACTGTACATTAGTGGAGCCTTATATCGGAATTCCCAGATCACATACTGGTTGTCTGGAGGAGTCGGCGCTGGCAACCAGTAATATGACGGAAGAGGTAAACATCGCGCGATCCGATGACGTTACACACAATTGGTATCTAAGCAACGAATTTGGTTCCATGGGACCATAGAGGTGGAGAAGAGATATTTCTGCTATATGGACTCTAAATGGATAAAGTGTCGTGTTAAGAGATCCCAACCTCTATGAATGGGGCCTAGCTAATTAAAGTGGAGAATTGAGAATAATGAAGAAATGTGTGAGAGAGGTCAAGCTGCATGTGTGGTCAGACTATATGGGAGGAGTGTACATAACTATCATAAGGAAGAGTAAAGGACAATGGAGGACTGTAGTTTTGGAGAGAGGTGGGTGGTACTTTTTTTTTTTTTTTTGGTTTGTGGGGTGGGTTGGTATGCGTAAAGGGAGTGTGTGTGTGGCATTATGTGTGTGTATGGAAAGATTTTATTATATTGAGGCCCAACACTATACTGATAAAGATTATATTAGTTAAATGGGAAATCATAAAAAAGCCTATAGGAATTTCTTCATTCAATTGTAACGGTCTAGCAAATATCTCTAAAAGGAATGAAATTTTTACTTGGTTAAATGATAAAAGTGACATTCTAATTGTGTGTATGCAGGAAACGCACTCCAATTCAGAAAACGAGTCGAAATGGAGATCAGAATGGGGAGGGGATATATATTTTAGTCACGGTTTAAAAAACAGTAGAGGTGTTATGATTTTGATAAAAAATAATGTAGATTATACACTGCATTCCATATTTAAAGATGGTGAGGGTAGATGGATTGTAATAGACATAATGATTAATAATTTGCATTTTATTCTGACAAATATTTATGCTCCTAATGAGGACAAACCGTCATTTTTTTGGTGAAATTCATACATTGTTGAGTTCACTACAATATAATCAGATTATAATAACTGGAGATTTTAATACAGTTTTAGATATAAAAAAGGATCGCAGTGGTCTACATAAATGTAATAATCATCCTCATGCATTTAAGGAAATTTTAGAAATGGCTGCATCATTGGATCTTGTTGATATCTGGCGTTTGCTAAATAAAGATACTATGAGGTATACATGGCGTAGAGGAGAACAGGCCAGTAGAATTGATTATTTCCTAATTTCCTTCTCATTGGTGCATAGAGTACTAAACTGTTGTATTGGGGACTGCCTGAGATCTGATCATAGTCTGGTTACGCTGTTAATTGATAATCAGCAATGCTCCAGAGGACAAGGTTACTGGAAATTCAATGTATCGCTTCTAAAGGATGACTCATTTGTTGATAGTACCAGGAGATTTATCAAAGAATTCTTTGAAGATAATGAAAAATCCTCTAGTCCACATAATATTTGGGAAGCCTTTAAATGTTCCTTTAGAGGACAAATGATTAAGATGGGTTCAATTAAGAAAAAAAGATACCTAAAACAGGAACAGGAACTTATTGATGAAATAAATGAGCTACAACAATTATTAGATCGAAGTTATGCAACTGAAACAGAAATACTAATAAAAAAAACAAGATAAATTGGAGAATCTTTATCATGAACGGGTAAACGGAATTATGATTAGGTCACATGCTGCGTGGATGGAGAAAGGAGAGAAGTGTACAGCACACTTTTTACGGTTAAATCAAAGAAATTCTGTGAAAAAAAATATCATGAGTTTATATAGAAATGATGAATTAGTCATGAATCCACAAGAAATATTACAAGAAGAATTAGAATATTTTAAAGCTCTATATTATAACGATGCAGTATTGGAACCCCCAAATGAGGAGAATGAGCAATATTTCCCTTCAGAAAATGTCCCGGTGCTTTCTACTTCGCAGCAATTAAGCTGTGAAGGCGAAATAACAGAGCACGAGTTATTGGAAGCAGGGGCGTAATTTATGGGGGGGTTGGGGGGGAGATAACCCCCCCAATATTTATACCATGATCACATGAAAAATATGCAGAACAATTTTTTTTAACTATATTAAACATTACAACCCCCCAATGTTCAAACCAAATCTACGCCCTTGATTGGAAGCAATTAATTCATTTTCATCTGGTAAATCTCCCGGTATCGATGGAATTCCTACTGATATGTATAAGTTTTTTTTTTTACAGAAATTAAAAAACCTCTATTAGAGTCTTTTAATTTTTCATTTCAACAAGGTTTTTTATCTAATTCACAAAGAGAGGGAGTTATCTCTACACTCTTAAAACAAAATCCAGATGGAAAATATAAAGATCCAAAATGGTTAAAAAATTGGCGTCCATTGACCCTGCTGTGCTGTGATACGCGTATTTTGTCTAAATGTATTGCATTAAGAATTAAAAAAATAATTGGAGGCGTTATAAATAATAATCAAACAGGTTTTATTAAGGGAAGATTTATTGGGGACAACTTGAGACAAATTATGGACACTATCCATTTTTATGAGAATCGACAAGAACCAGGATTATTGTTTATTGCCGATTTTGAAAAGGCATTTGATAAAGTTCAATGGAAGTTCATAAAACAATGTCTTGGCTTTTTTAATTTTGGAAATGATTTAATACATTGGTTTGAAACTCTATATAATCATCCTGTTAGTCGTGTGATCAATAATGGTCATATATCAGACACATTTCCACTAACGCAAGGAGTTCGTCAAGGATGTCCTTTGTCTCCATATCTTTTTATTTTATGTATCGAAATTCTGGCTATTAAAGTTAGGAACAATCCAGATATATCAGGTCTATTTCCAAACGGGCAAGAGATTAAGTTGACAATGTATGCTGATGATGCAATCTTTTTTATAAAACCAACACAATCCATTTTGGAAGGACTAATAAAGGAATTAAATACTTTTTCTAAAATATCTGGATTGAAACCCAATTTTGAGAAATGTAGCATTTTGAGAATCGGTATATTGAAAGACACTAATTTTATCTTAAATAGTTCTGCCCCTGTTAAATGGATTAATGGAGAAGTTAATGTATTGGGGATTTATTTGCCTGAAAATTTGAAAGAGATGGTTAAATATAATTATGAGAGAAAGCTGGAAAAAGCAGATAGAATTTTACAACCTTGGAAGGGTAACTCTCTGACAATTCAAGGGAAAATAACCCTGATTAATACATTGGTAATCCCACAATTTGTCCACTTATTAATGCTTCTTCCTTCACCTAGCATAAAGTTCTTTAAACATTTTGAATAAAAAATCTTCAAATTTATATGGAATAATAAACCAGATAAAATTAAAAGGCAGTATCTGTATAACTCTTATGATAATGGTGGACTAAATTTAAAAAATCTTCAAATGATGGACTGTTCCTTGAAAGCCTCTTGGGTGGTTAAAATCTATAACAACAAACAATGGATCACGAGCCAGAGATTGTACTCAACCTATTCTTTCTTCTCAAACAATATATTTCCTTTTTACCAATTAAAAACAATACACATTGATAAACTATTTCAAAATAATTTAAAAGAGTTATCACCATTCTTTAAGGATGTATTGAAAGCATGGTTGAATTTTCAGTACCACCCTCCGGATACAATTCAAGAGATTGAGACACAGTTGCTGTGGATGAATTCAAACATTACGGTTGGAGACAAGCCATTGTTGTGGGAGGAATGTATCCAAAATGGGTTAATTTTTGTAAATGACCTTTTGGACTTGTCTGGTGATTTTATTTCTTACGAAAATTTGAAGAAAAAAAAAAGGTATTTCTCTTGATCGCTTACAATTCAACCAATTGATTTCTGCTATTCCTAAAACTTGGGGAAAAAAAAATTGCAAAAGGGTAAAAAGAATAAATTAATGGTGTGTTGCCCACCAATAAGATGCCTAAAATGGTTGTCTGGTGTAAAGATAAATAAAATAATATATATTTGGAACTTAAATACAACAGGCACTGTACTTTTTCCACATAAAACTTGCCGGTTTTGGGAAGATGAATTTAATGAGCCAATTGTGTGGAAAGATTACTTTAGAACAATTTATAAAACCACAATGGATTCATTTTCTAGAATATTTCAACTTAAAAATTTTTACAAAATTATTGCAACAAAAAAATCCTTGTTCAAAATGCAAATAGAAAAGGATCCCTGTTGCAGGTTTTGTGGGGATGAGGAGGAGGATTTGATGCATCTGTTTTATTTCTGCCCATATGTGGCTAAGTTTTGGGTCAGTATACAGTTATGGTTAAGGTCTATGGATATTGTTTTATCAATTACACCTCAGAATATTTTTTTTTCTGTCTCCATAAGTAAATGCACACAATTTTTGAATATGATTATCTTGATGGGTAAAATGTTTATTTTTAAAGTTAAAACTATATTGAATCTGTGCATAAAAAACTTTAAGAACAGAGTTTATCATCAGTATATGCTAGAAACAATTATAGCAACAAATAATAACAAAATAACTGAACATGAAGAGAAATGGAATATCTGCTTACTTGAATTGGAGAATTAGATATTAGGGTATGTTTTTAAAGGTGTGCCATGTGTTATGTCATAAAGTGACATATAAAGTTTTTTTTTTTTTTTAATTTTTTTTTTTTTAATTTTTTTTTTTTTTTTTTTTGGAGTTGGCCTCTCTGTCACAACACTATAAATGTGGGGATGATTGTGGTTGTGATTGTTGTATGAATGCATGGGAAAGTTGGTAGGGGGTTGAAGTTTGCCTTGTTATTTATTCTATGAACATGTTAATAAAGAAAAGGGACAAAAAAAAAAAAAAATTCAAATCGTTATATTGATCTTTCTGAAAGAGTGGTCAGAATGATTTTCACTTCATTTTGAAGTAAAAATTCTAGCCTACATGAATAGTAACTCAAAATAATTGTGGACAACTATTCAATATGTGTTAAATGGCCTTATTGCGGTGACATTTTTTTTCCCCAAAACGTACTAACCACGCATATTTTATAACATGTACATCCATTTTGCTCACATATTATTGTAGCAGAGTTTGTACTGAATACAGAAAATTTATATGTTGGCAAATGGTATGTTTGAAGTAGCTGAAATAAGCACAAATGTCAGGGCATGTCAAAACACCTCAAGGGCCCCAAAACAGCTCAGACCCCAGAGGGTTAAGCACTAAATTACAACACTGCACAAACCATATGCCGAAACCTGGCAAGTCTGGTATCGTTGAACTCGGAAAGGATTCAGGAGTCTAAAGATATGACTCCCATGAAAATAAGTCAATGAAAGCCAGAGTTATAAGCATTTGAAAATTTAATTTTACCATTAGGTGGCGCTGTTTTGAAACTTCTCAGTCTCCTTCAGGTCATCGTACTGATGACCCATGACAAGTTTCTTAACAATCTGTTCATGCGTTCATAAAATACAGCATTTTAGCACATAATTCAAAATGGCAGATAGCAAAATGGCTGATCTGGGAAAATTGGATATCAGTTGACTCAGCATGACGCCCTGAATCTAACGAGACAAATTTTTGATTTGATTAGTTTCGATTAGTCTAAAATGATTTTGGACAAACTGTTCAGAAGTTATAAGCAAAAATATATATTTTTCATTTCTCCGGACCAGTAGGTGGGGATGTGCCGAAACGCAGCACGTAGCCTCAGGTCATGCTTGTGATGACATGTACCAAGTTTGGTCTGAATCCGATAAAGCGTTGCGGAGATACAGCCTTATGTCTGTTTTAGCAAGCACTACGTAAAATTGTTTAGTGCATTTATAAAAAACAGTTTAGTGAATCAGCTCGAATTCCATAACTTGATTTCCATAACTAAAAAGTAGGTTTTTCAAAAAATTCTAAATGGCGGAAAAATTCCCATGACGGAAAATTACGTCATAGGGTGCATTTAAATCATCTTGAGGTAGGGAATCAGAGGAAAAATAATTTTGTTTCTAGCCCTTGTGGTTCAAAAGTTATTACCATAAACAAGAGTGCCCCTTTGGACAGCTGGTGGCGCTAGAGGGAAAGAATCTATCTTAATTCCTTTTGTAACTGTTTTTATTTCCCTTGCTTTTATTTTGTGTTTATTTTCTATGCAACGCACAATTTGAATTGCCATAGTGTGATTATTTTAAAGGGCCCCTATCATGTCATTTTAAAGTTTTCTAATGTTGTTGTAGAGTCTCCTACAACATGTTTACATGCATCAAATGTAAAAAAAAAAAAACTGTTTAATTTCCTCACATTCATGTGATTCATTTCAATCACATTTTTAATGATTCTCAAACGACTCGTCAAATGAATCAATCTCTCTAAATCCCTCCTTTCCGCGAGCTACTCCGCTCTGATTGGCCAGACAGATCAGTCTGTTGTGATTGGCCTACCGTGTACAGTGTGTCGAGAACAAAAACGCCCATTGCATACACGACAGCTATGCGTGGCTCTGAGGCTTCCTTCACCGTAAACTAAACACAGTAACGAACAATGACGTCGATTTTATTTTACCATATTAATGCGAGCGCGAGTCCGATGATGAAACATTGGAAGAACTAGTAATTCAACCCGAACCTCCATCGCAAGGACGACTCGATAATAGTGGCCCACAGCTGATCAGCAGAAGTATTTCAGTAAGACAGTGATAATAAGTACTACTTCTATACTCTTTGGTGATAATGTGAGTTAGCAGGAGACCTACACAATATTAAACTCAAAACTAATTATTTTGAATACTGTTCTGCTTCAAGTTTACTTTTCACTTTTATTATTTTGTATAGTTGTTTTGGAGCATCATCTGTAAGTTAATTCTTCGTTACATAATGCTTGATGATATATATTTGCATATATTTGTGATAGGTTTATTTGAAGCTTTGACTTAATGTTATTTTTGTGATAGCCTTTAGCTATTAGCCTTTCTTTGATATAGCATTTAATGTGTTGATTCTGTTCTACTTTGATGTGATAACTTCACTATATGATCTGTTGTGAACTATTTTCTTCTAAAGTGTAGGAAACTCAGAAGTGCAAAACCAGGAGGATGGAGTTTGGCTGGCTGTTAAATTGCATCTGTACATGCAAGGAGAACAGTACAAACACCATCCTTCAAGAGCAAGCAGTTTGTGAATCCTGCATTGAACTCCCGAGATTTGAGAAGCAGTCGTCAGTAAAATAAAGGGAACACAGCAAAAGTTTAAGATTATACTGCTGTGATATCTTGGTGTGAAAAATAACTGGCTTTACCTTCACATTGGCCCTCATTTATCAAAAGTGCGTACACCAAATTTCCAGCGTACACCTGGCGTACACCCAAAACCACGGTGACTTTGAGATTTATCAATATGGACTTTGGCGTACGGCACGCTGAAATCCTACACCAGCTCAGGAGGTGGTGTACGCACGTTTTGAGTTAGTGCGGAGCTGCGCAGAAAAACAATTCCTCCACAAAACGCATGACAAACTAAAAGATATGATATATTATGAACTGTATATATATATATATATAATTTTAAACTTCAGTGTTTATTTTTGTGCAACATGGACTTCAATGTTTAATTTGTGTGATTTTACCAAAGCATTTGATTTGTAGGCATGTATTCCTTCAGTTACGAGCCTTTGCGCTTAACCTGACATTTCAGGGTTAGGTGGTGCACGCACGGACTTGGTTCAGTAATGAAAGGCTTTCGATGACCAAAAAAATAATTCAGAATGACAAAATAATAACAATTACATTACTCTTGTATTGTTCTTGTGCAGTCACTCAAAATAGTGTCGTACCAAAAAATAATCAAGAGCACACACGTTTGCGTCTAACTTCAGTCTTTATACTTTCAACTGACTCTCATACAAAGAGCTAACAACCAATCTCCATTCAGTATGCAAATCATTACACGTGGATCGATAACAATTAGAATTCTTCTTTTAACGAAATTCTTATTCTAAATAATAGGCCGAATAAGCGTCATTAATAATAAAAATCATAAAAATAATAAGATCTTCAGTGCCGAGACGCGCCTCTTTGTGGCGATCTTTAGATCTGACCACTTTTTTTTTCACCTACAATAAACAAGAAAACTCATGCTTAACTTGATCACTATTGGGCTATATTAAGCAATAAAACATTCTTAACTCTGCTGGAGTGCGCGTCTCAACCCACACACTATTAACAGAACTCGTAATATAGGTGGAATTAATCTCACTTTAATCCACTTTAACCTTTAATCCCACTCTTTAAACACCCAAAATAAAACAATTTTGTTTATTTCCATTTCCTTGGTGATGGCCTCGATCTCCACGTCGGAGAAGTTTCTCTTCTTTGCCGTCTTCCGTGTGTCCATGGCGTAAAATGAGGGCGTGGGGGAAGCGGAGACTTGAATATATAGGGGCGTGTTATTCTAATGACGATCGTTTTCAGCCGCTGCATTTATCAAGGGCAGGTATTGCGTACACCTAGATTTCAAAGGTACGCACAGCTTCATAAATCAGGCGGTGAGAGGAGTGTAAGCATAATCTTACGCCAACATATACGCCCGTTTCTACGCAAGAATGATAAATGAGGGCCATTGTGTACAGCGCCGTCTTCTCGACATGATGCTGTCCAGTACAGGAAACAGCTGCAGTATGAGGTTTAAGTTTTCCTGGTGTCTGCGCGATTGCGCGTTCAATACGTGGGCGGGCAATATACTAATGTTCCGTCTTGACGTCACTACGAAATGGCTTTTATGACCCGTTTGAAAAATTATTCATTTAATTGATTCAGAGTCGACTCTTACTTTTGAAAGACAATAACTTTATATACGGTGCACTTTCAGATTTAAAACTTTGCAGGATGTTTTCATTCACTTAGAACTGTGTTACACACTTTATGACATTATAGTCATTTTCAAAAATCCATGATAGGGGCCCTTTAATTTATATGTAAAGCAATTTAAATTGCCATAGTGTATGAAATGTGCTATACAAATAAACTTGCCTTGCCTTATTTTACTCAAATGTTTTAATTATTAATGGCCGTTCACACTAGACTTTTCCTTCATAGACTACCATTAATGCGTATGTGAAAGTGGGACACCAGAAACACAAGCTCAAGTGAATAACCTTATAGATAAATAACACAAGTGTTTAGCATTCAAGTGGAGTGGATTGTTTATTTTTACAATTTTAACTTATTATTATTTGATTATATATTAAATTAATGTTTGTAAAAAAGCTGCTTCAGAATGTGACGTCATTTCAAGACCATCTGTAGAAACCTCACACGCTCAAAGTGTAGAGCGGCTTTAACTAGTTTTAAATTAACTATTTGTATTAGTATTTTCTGTGTCCTACATGTTTCACTTGTAATGGAAATTTTTAATCTAACTAGCTTATACCACATATGGTGTTAAAGAAACTGCAAGCTGCATAGCATCTTCTTCCTTAATGGCTTAAGACGAGTTTAAAAAGGGCATTCGCAAAGAACAATTTGTTTCTCTCTAAAACTGACAAACCTGCTTGCACCAAGAGCAAAACATATCCATATTTAGTTTGTTTTTAAGAGGTTGTTTTTTTAAATAACATATGTGTGTGTGTGTGTGTGTGTGTGTGTGTGTGTGTGTGTGTGTGTGTGTGTGTGTGTGTGTGTGTGTGTGTGTGTGTGTGTGTGTGTGTGTGTGTGTGTATAAAGATAAGAAGTGTTAGAAAATGGGGAACTGAGAAATATGTACGTGCAAGGGCCTCAGGCTAAGAAAGAAACAAGCTCTTGTACAAAAGATAAGAAAGGGAGGGGTATGTTTTCGAGGAAGTTATTTTGTATAATAACTGTGTAAAATGAGAAGACCTTTCGCCCTTCTCATGACAGACCCTGTCTGTGTGTGATTGCCTTTCTTGCAAGAAATAAACTCTTATACTTATAACTTTCGAGATCTCCAGTTTCTCTTCAATTGTTATTTAAAGTCTAGGTAAAGAATTTCCACAACACACTCAACCATGTTACTCCTGACATGATTTTACTCCTTTTAAAAACAGAGCATTTCTTAAAACGGTGACACTCAGAAAGTGAAATCATCTGGGCTATTTCTACTGCATGATGGGAAGACAAGAAAATAATCTCAATCCATTGTCTCAGTTTTTACACAAACTGTAGCATTAACTGTATTCATCAAGCCTGTTACTAAAGTTACTGTAAAAAGAATCTCTAATTATGAATAACTTGATATTTGACAAATACAACTTTATCAGTAACGTGGCGCTTACTGATTATTCCTAAAGATTTTTTTTTAACCATATTGAAAACAGGGGCAAAGTGGGACCAATAAAAAAATAAACCGGGAAATTTCGTAGACCACTGACCCCAGGTGGGGGTTTGGTTAAAAAAATAAAAGTCATAGACCCCTTGCAAAATTATAAAAAATGAAATAAAAAAATCATTTTTCTCAGGATCGATATTGTCCCCCACCACTTTTTGAAACATTGAGGCACGGATGTACGTAATACAAATAAATAAAACATCTCCAGTTAACTAGCAAAGCATTCATTTAGTTCGCTATTAAATAAAAGACCATTAGACCATTTAAGAACTCAGACACATCTCGCGGATCGATGCATTTACTTACGGGTTGAGCAAATAGACACACCAGGCCGCCGGATGGTGTTGATAAGAACTTGCAATGTATAACTATTATCAGACTGGCCATCGCTGCCTCGAAACACTACCAAATTGGGAACCAGATATGAAATGAATGTAAAATAAAATCAGTTAAAATAGTATTTAGTTTGATCTGATGTTGACAATCAATATAAAAATGTCTCAAACCTCCATTTACTGACCATTTGTTGAAGAAAACCCAGAAGATTCTGTACCATTTCATAGTTGAACTGTATATATATATGTTTGATGAAGTGCTTGAACGTTTCTAACAAGAATGTTCTCCAGCATCATGAATGAATGAATGAATGAATAATAAACACCAACCTCTTTGTTCTTCAGGATCTTCAGTGCGTTTCATTCTGCAGGTTCTGGATCACTCGTGTTCTCACTGTCCTCTTTAATAAACTCAGTCTTGGCAGATTTCAGCTCTTCCCGATGCTCTGATGCTCGTCTTCACTTGCAGCTGATGGATAATATTACAGCTTTCCACACTGATGATAAAATGCAGTGGGAGGTTACTGTTTATTACTAAATAAATCAGTTAAGTTTGCGTTTATACTTCTGGAGAACAATACAAATAATGAAATCTAAATTCGTCCAAAAAAATAAATAATGGAAAGAAAAACAGTTGTTGTGCAATAGTGTTGTGGCAAATTCAAAGTTCTTGGTTCAGGTCCCAAAAAAATCTCTCAGAGTCGAAGTTCAGGTCTCAGAAGAATTAGACAAGCAACAAAGTGAGATGCAGCTGCTGTTCATCTGGCTTGCAATGGTCAGCCTTTTCTTATCTCTAGGTACCCAATGGGAATCTGTACAGTTATCTTTTTCTATTTGCTTGTCCTCGAGATGTCACACAGAGTTCTCTGGGTACTTTTCCATTCTCACAAACCCTGTGACCTAGTTTCTGCTCGGCATTATAGTATACAGACTTTAGCATGAGACAAAAGAAATTCACCACCAACAAATACCTCAGTCTGTTGACACCAATGAAATAAGCTTTAAGTGGAAATAAACCGGAAATCATTAGACATCAGCATAATAAATTGAAAAAAAAAAAAAACTTTTGACAAAATATAGAGTATTTTCAGCACAGGGCTGTTTCATAACGTGTGTTTCATTCTGCAGGTTCTGGATCACTCGTGTTCTCACTGTCCTCTTTAATAAACTCAGTCTTGGCCGATTTCAGCTCTTCCTGATGCTCTGATGCTCGTCTTCACTTGTAGCTGAGTTTACAGCATTTATTGCTGAATTACTGTGGGAGGAGCTTCGCTGATGATGTAATTACAGTGGGAGGAGCTTCACTGATGATGTAATTGCAGTGGGAGGAGCTTCACTGATTATGTAATTACAGTGGGAGGAGCTTCATTGATGTGATTGCAGTGGGAGGAGCTTCACTGATGATGTAATTACAGTGGGAGGAGCTTCACTGATGATGTAATTACAGTGGGAGGAGCTTCACTGATGATGTGATTGCAATGGGAGGAGCTTCACTGATAATGTAATTACAGTGGGAGGAGCTCCACTGATTATGTAATTACAGTGGGAGGAGCTTCACTGATGATGTGATTGCAATGGGAGGAGCTTCACTGATAATGTAATTACAGTGGGAGGAGCTCCACTGATTATATAATTACAGTGGGAGGAGCTTCACTGATGATGTGTTGCAGTGGGAGGAGCTTCACTGATGATGTGAGTGCAGTGGGAGGAGCTTCACTGATGATAGGCTTGTTCGACTTCATGCAGCTCTGCGCAGACCGATCGGTGGCTGACTTGAAACAGTGCATGCCGGTTAGAAATTTTGTCCGACTTGATGCAGCGCTGACTCCACATGACTGTGACGTATGCCATCAAAAAACCGCGAGAGCGATTCGAGAGTAGCCGGAGAACTCAGCCAGCGCAGCTTCTGAAGAGCGGCTGCAGGAGCTTTGATGACGACACAACTGATCCACGATTGGCCGGATTCACTGCATGACAACGATCACGTGCGTTTCGTGTTTATTTGGTTTATTATCACGTCTTTAGTTCCACTAAAGCTCACAAATCAGTTTTTTTATAACAGTAAATACTCTTTTCATGCAGTCGCAATGCATTGTGTTATGTTTATCAAAATAAAACTGATTAAAAAAACGTTGATTCCACTTCATTGATAGTAGCTGTAGGCTTATGTTGAACTTGATTCTTGTTCAAACAGACGCTGTATGAAGCAGTACATAAAGTATTGAATGAAAACGTCTCTGAAACATCTGTGTATTTGGCAAATATTGCATTTATTTCACTTCAGCTGTGGTAAAGTATACAAGCACCACGTGAGCGTTCACTACGGGAACCAGAAAGTGTCCGACTTCACGTCTCCGTTTGCAGCTCCTCCCCGCCTGCACGCGGTTACTCTCGCCGATCGCTTACATCCAGCCGCAGCCGATGTCGAACACACCTGATGTGACTGCAGTGGGAGGAGCTTCACTGATGATGTAATTGAAGTGGGAGGAGCTGATCTGCCAAAATAAAAAAATATATCAATTTCGTTGTTTTTATAATAAATGACACTTCTAAGCATTTATGTCTGTCTATCTATTTATCGTACAGTAACTGATGGACAGCCAATGGTCACAATCTAAGAATAAGAAACAAAAGCACAATAGGAAAAAAGAAAAATACAAAAACGTATGTGTAAAGTAACAACAAGTAATGAATATTGTCCTAAGTCACTTACATTTTAGACACGATACTGACTGTTTTTGTTCCATTTCAGCAAAGAAAATAAGTTCCAAACAAAGATCATAGAAGAACCGTAACGCATCTCACAGAAACACATAACCGTGACTTTATTCATCTGAATGATTCAGCGTTTTGAACAAATTATTTTAAGTCAAAGATTCAATTAACCATTTATTTATTTATCTAATTTAAGAATTTAAAATGAAATATTACTCTACCCTACTGCCCTAATGCCCTACTCCCTTCGAAGGGCAGACGGCAGAGCCCTTGAAGTGGGACTTTGGAGTGAGCAGGGCTCTAGTGTGCCATTATGTAGCCGTGTGGAACGCACTTGATGAAGGGAGCAACGAAAGTCAACGTAAATTCCTCATTTTTTACAGCTGGGATGTTCCCATGACAACGCAGCACGGTGTCCTTCAGCTAAATAGCTGTTAAAATATGCATTATATATCTGTGCTTTAAAACTAACCCTACAGTACTTTAACTGTTTAACTTTAAAATTTAAACATAACATGAAACAATTTGTACAGTGTAACTAATGTATCTAGATACATATCTTTCCTTCATGTTCTTCTTCTCTATCTTTTTTATTTGTTTATTTTAGTTTTCAGTTCATTGTTCTTTTCTCATTTCTATTCTGATGAGACATTTTGTTCATTGTATACAACTTGTAGCCTATGTCATAAAAAAATAATCTCTGTATGTTTTGCAAAATTAAATAAATAAATAAAGTAGAATTTTAAGCTGGAAGCACCAGCAGAGAACTGGCACCAGCACGTCCCAGCCGGGTTCGTCACTTATTTGGTTCCCCTGGAAACATTTCCGTTGTGGTCTGTGTTATTTGCAGCGTTTCTGTATTTGGAGCACACGTGTGTTGTGAAACTGATGAAGATGTTTTTTTTTTCTATTTGCATGCGTTTTTTTCTATTTGCATGTATTTTCTTCAGTTGCAGCACGTTGAGCTCTCTCGGCCACCGTAGGAATCCGAAGTGAGGACAGAAACCTGTAGAGTGGCAGTTGGTCCAAAAACTACATGATTAATCCAGTTCTAAAGAATCAACGTTATACAAAACCGAGTTATGTGTCCGTCATTCAACAGATTCCTATCAATTCCACTCACAGATCTCAAACTTTGACTTTTGACTTGACATTCAGTCATGGGCGTCGGAAGCAAAAAAAAGTGTGTGTGTCCTCCCCCAGAAAAATGTTACTGGAGTAAATGTAATTTTATGTAATCTGTAGAGGTGTGAACCTACACTGGTCTCACGGTACGGTTCAGTTTGATTACGATTATCATGTCATCGATTCGGTTCAATTCGATATTGCGATGCACCGCATCCTCAATTTTCAATTTTAATTTGACCATCGGGTGCGGAAGGGTTGCCATCCGTCCCGGTTTGTCCTGATTCCCGGGACACTGAACGGTTTTCGAAAGGCTACGTGAATGTATGTTCAAACCGTGTAGCGCGTGTACGGAGAGAGAGCGAGACCTTGCGTGAGTGCCTCAAGAAGCGCATGTAACTTGCATGCGCATATAAGAAGCTTATGTAATAATGTGTAATTACTCACACTCGCGTCTCGCCTCCCTCTGCCAGTGTATGCTACCGCGACAAAGCACATACGCGATAAATGACGTCAGAAAAGTGTCAGTACATTATAGAGCCCGACCGATATATCGGCGAGCCGATATTAGGCATTTTCATAACTATCGGTATCGGCATTTATAATGGCCGATAAATGAATATTTAAAAAAATGCGGCGTGCGGTGATTCATGTAAGGGCGGCGCTGCCAATAAAGCACCTAAAAGCTGTCACAAAGAACTGGCAAAAGCAATGATATGAATACATCAAATATAGCAAGGAGACATTTTAATTGTTTATTAATAACAAATGTTTTCAGTCATTGTGGGCTGCAAAGATGAAGTTGAGGATGCGGACTCGCGATCTTTGAACGCGGCAGAGAGAAATGTAGATTATAGAAGGATTACATAAGCAGAGAGCAGTTTGTCTTTCGTTTTGATTTGTTCTGTTTAAAAGTAGACATTTCAATAGATATATTTCTCAGGTCTATATGTTGAGTTTCTGTTCATTTATGAGACGAGTTGAAGTTCACGCGTCGGCGGCTCCGTTTCGTGATCTATTGTCTGTTATATTTACTTCTTATTTATTAAATCCAGGCATTTGGTTGATGAAACTTTGATTAAAATTAAGATATAATTAATACAAAACGAAATTGACTTTAATGAAAGGCTTTGTGCTTTCTGTTCGAGGTTTCTGTGAAAGTTTTAAAGCACTTTAGTGCCGCTTTCGGAGCTTGTCACGTCCGTTTTTCCTCGTTAATGCGAACACGAAAAATAAAAATAAAATGACTATTTTATGTTCTGTTGAGAGCCAACCCTTCTTCGTCCAGTGGGTATTACTTTTGATTTGCGCAGTGTAATTGATTTCTCTGCTGCCAGCCTCTGTAACGTATTGTGTGAGCTTGTGACTATTGCAAGCGCGCAGCTGAGAAGTCCTGAGAAGGCAATTGATTGATTAAACATTGATTAAAATGCGCGAGCGAGCGACAAATCTCGACAGTAAACGGATGCCCCATTCTGCTTTGTAACGGGCGCTTTTCCGCGGTGTGTAGACAGTGCTAAAGCTCATTCTGCCTATAATGCTACGCTACAACATCAAGCAATATTCCAATAATTTATATAATTATAACACTTTATATAGGACCATTTTGCATTAAGGGTAGCCTCGTTTCACGTTTAGTAGGTACATTTTGCTTACTAATTTAAAATAGTATAAAAGTCTGTACATTATGTAATTAAAAACGTTTTCATTATGATATTATAAATTTTACTTTTGTAAAAAGATCTGAGTTCTTCCTCCACTGGTAGAGATTAGAGGAATTAAAGGGTTAGTTCACCCCAAAATGAACGTCACACGCATCACAGACGACCAGCATCGGCCAATAGTGAGCCTACGTGTGACGTATAACACAGAAGCTCTACGCAATTACACTAAGTTTCATTCCCGGAAGCCTATGGATGAGTGACCCAGCTCTCAGATTAAATAAAAAAATATCTTAATTTGTGTTCCGAAGATGAACGAAGGTCTTACGGGGTTGGTACAGCATGAGGGTGAGTAATTAATGACTTAATTTTCTTTTTGGGGTGAACTAAACCTTTAAGACTAAAAATAGAAGATAATGTCAGTGACACTTTTGATATATTTATTGATACAAGTTGTTTTATATAACGTGCCTAAATTAAAAGACAAAGTCGTTAGTGAAGATTATGCAACAGTATTTAGAATATAATAAAATACAGGGGTTGGACAATGAAACTGAAACACTGGCCAATGTAGTGTTGGAGGTTTCACATCTATATATGGTGGCCAGTCTTCAGAGTAAAGCACGGGTGGATCAGTGATGGTTTGAGCTGCAATATCATGACAATTCACTGCCGAGGACTACAGAACCATTCTGGATCATGAACACCTGATGTTCAAACCGTGTAGCATGATGATGCACCAATACACACAGCAAGACTTGTGACAGAAGGTTTGATGAAGATAAAAGTGAAGTTGAACATCTCCCATGGTCTGCACAGTCACCAGATCTCAATATTGTTGAGGTATTTTGGAAACCGTTTTCCTCCACCAGCATCGCATGTTCTGGACACTGTTCTGAAAGAGGGATGGCTCAAAATCCCTCTGGTCACTGTGAAGGACTTCTATCTATCATTCCCAAGATGAACTGATGCTTTATTTGGACGCAAAATGAGGCCCTACACCATACTAATACATTATTGTGTTCTAAAACCAGGTGTTTCAGTTTCATTGTCCAACCCCTGTAACATGCAATGCAAACTAGTTTGGTTACAGCTCAAATGTATCATTCTCATTCTATCATTCACCCTGTCTCCATTACATATCATTGTCACACAGGTGTTTGATCGCCACATTTGAGTGATCATTGCAAAACGTTTATATATTTATTCTGTTTAAATTCTGTGTATTCTATATACAGTACCCATCAAAAGTTTGTACACAGCAATAGGAAAGTGTGTCCAAAACTTTTGACTGGTACTGTACTATGATACACATAAATAATATTGCTACTGTACACATAAATAATATCGGCCGATATATCGGTACCAGAATTCTTTTTTATCGGTATCGGCCCCCAAAAATCCATATTGGTCGGGCTCTAGTACATTATAACCGGTTATGGTATATTACTGAACCGAAACCGAATCGTCCTCGTCTGCATCACGGTGCATCATAGAAACGATTAATTTTGACACCCCTAGTAATCTGGTGCCTTTTAATTAAACAAGTAAAGTAAACTCGGCTTCACGTCAGCCTGTTCTTTGCCTCCACGTCGTGCATTAATGCACAGCTATCAATGGATTGCCAGCATTGACAACTTAAAGCTGTTATTGATGTTTGCAAAGCAATATTTGACTGGAAGGGTACAACCGGCGGTTATTTTAGTGATTTGCTGCTCGTTAAGGAATATAATGTAGCGATTTCAGCGGAGTTTAATTCATTAGGGCATTCCTCAAGTGGAGTGGATTTGTTATGAACCCAGTATGGGTTATATTTGTGGTTTGTGTGTTTCTTTCTGTGGGGGCTCGTCCGGGGGCTCGTCCGTCCTTTAGTGTTTGAAAATTCCAGTTGTATTTCGACATGATTTGGAAGCGCTTTGTTTTTTTGCGTTCGGTTATTTCGTAAGTAAATTGGCATGTTGGTTAACCGAATGTAAAATTGTAAGATTGTTTGTTTAGCGCTATTGTTTGGGATGTGTTTATACATCGTACTTTGAAGGAAATACGCGTTGGTTTTGTTTTTGACAACGGAATTTGTGGAGTGCTGTCTCTGTAATTTGGCTGTTCCATGCGGTTTTTGTAGGAGGTAAGTGATTTTTGCAGATCCAATTGTGGGAGGAATATTTAACAATATTTGTGTTCCCTGGTTAGGTTTAGCTGCTCGTTCCCTTTTGGAACGAGTGGATGTAATGTAATTTTTTTTATTTTTGTGTGGAGACCGTGAGTAGAGCAGTTGTCTCGGGTGCATATCCATGGTATGAGTGAGTCGCCAGCGTGCTGGTTGCTTTTCTTCGTACTAGTGGGAGTTGGTGCTTAAAATACCCCTCACCAGTAACTACATGAAGATTATAGGGTTGAGTTAGTTAGATACTGAGGGAACTCTTTTATTCCTCCTGCTGTGGTTTGTAAAAATACTTTTTCTATTTGTAACGTAAATTTAAGGTGGAAAGATGTCTAATCTAGTCGAAGAGTTTATTAGTTCTCCTTCAGAAAGTTTGCTGGATTCGTGTACAAAAGATCAGTTATTCGAAATTGCGGATCATTACGAAATTGAACTTGGAGATAAGAGGTTTAAGGATAGTACAATTAGAGAGGTACTTCTAACAAGACTAATAAAAAAGGCTGTATTGTTTGAAACGTCTGATACAGCTACGTCTGATACAGCCACCACCTCTCAAGTTAAACCTCAGGTCGGCTCTTTAACTTTTGAACAGCAGGAACGATTATTGTTGTTACAGCTTGAACAGGAACGCTTGAAATTGGAGGTAGAGCGTGAGAAAACTAGAAATGAACAGACTAATGTTGAGCTGCAGAAATATCGCTTAGAAATAATGAGAGAAGGTGGACTAAATGGTTCAACTGATGCTTTGCAGGGTGCTCCTCAAGTGTTTGACACTGCTGGAAATTTGAGGTTAATGCCTAAGTTTAACGAGCGAGACCCAGATACCTTTTTTGTATTGTTTGAGCGAATAGCGGAGGCAAGAGGTTGGCCTAGTAAGGAACGTACACTGCTTTTACAATGTGTGCTCACAGGCAGGGCTCAAGAAGCTTATTCTGCCCTGTCACTCTCGGACTACAACGATTACGATGCCGTTAAAGCAGCAGTTTTTAAAAGCTTATGAGTTAGTACCAGAAGCATACCGACAAAAATTTAGAACATTGTCTAAGGGTGTAAAGGAGGCTCATGTGGAGTTTGCTAGAGAGCTCACTACTGCATTTAACCGCTGGTGTATGGCATCTGAGGTAACCACGTTTGAAGAGTTGACTAACTTAATTGTGCTTGAACAGTTTAAGAACTCTGTTCCTGCTCGGATAGCAACATACATAAATGAGCAGAAAGCTGAAACAACTATTAAAGCTGCTGAGTTGGCTGATGACTATATTTTAACGCACAAGAGTAGTTTTGAATTTCAGAAAAGGGATGATATTTTTGAAGATAAAGTAGATCACATGCCCAGGGATTCATCTCTGATCTGTAATTATTGTCGTGGTAAAGGCCATTGGAAAAATGAGTGCCCTGTGCTTAAAGGTAAGAGTAAGGGAGGAAAGGTTCTTCGAGTTAAACCAGCAGGCCTTGTGGCACCATTGTTGAATCCTGTTAGCTTGTCTTCTGAAAGATCTCCTACAGCAGTTAACCAGTTAAAGGATGGAGATTATGCACCTTTTATTACTTACGGGCACGTGTCGCTTGTTGGTAAAGAGACAAGTGTTCCAGTAACGATACTGAAGGACACGGGAGCATCGGAGTCCTTTATTTTGCAGGATGTGCTGCCATTTTCCTCTGCGAGTGATACTGAGACTAGTGTTCTTATTAGAGGAATTGGGTTAAATATCCTATCTGTCCCGTTACATAAAATGATGTTGTCATCTGAACTTGTGAATGGAGAAGTGGTGGTTGGAGTGCGTCCATCGTTACCAGTGGAGGGGGTGGATATCATCCTTGGAAATAATTTGGCAGGGGGTAGGGTTTGGCCTGTTACCTTTTCACCTCCTGTGGTTTCATCTCTTCCCCTTCCAGGTCCTGATGAGAGCAACAAGAACTTTCCACAGGTATTTACTGCTTGTGCTGTAACTCGATCCATGACCTCTGAACAGGCAAGGTTAACATCTGATTCTTTGGGTGGACCAGCATTTTCCTTGCCTGATGACTTTTCTGTTTCCTCCTCTGATTTGATCCAGGAGCAGAAGCTTGATCCTTCTCTCCATACATTGTTTGAGAGTTTGATGTCTCCTGATGAAATTAGGCATGTTGCTCAGGGTTATCTTTTGCAGGATGGAATGTTGGTGAGGAAATGGATTCCTCATGGAAGTGACTTTGCTGGGGATCCTATCTTGCAGGTGGTAGTTCCAGAGAAATATCGATCATTGGTGTTGGAGATTTCTCATGATAAACTTGCTGGACATTTAGGGGTAAGAAAGACTTATGATAGAATCCTTCGTCATTTTTTTTGGCCTAAATTGAAGAAGGATGTGTCAAAGTATATCAAGACATGTCATACCTGTCAACTCACAGGCAAGCCGAATCAGAAGATCAAACCTGCTCCACTGTTTCCAATTCCTGCTATTAGTCCACCTTTTGAGCACTTGATTATTGATTGTGTAGGCCCACTGCCTAGATCAAAATCAGGTAGTATTTATTTGCTCACTGTGATGTGTGCATCGACTCGGTACCTGCGGCCTATCCCCTCCGTACAATCACTGCAAAATCGGTGGTGAAGGCTTTGACTCAATTTATTTCTATCTTTGGCATTCCAAAGATTGTGCAGAGTGATCAAGGTTCTAATTTTACATCTCACTTGTTTTCGCAGGTTTTGAAACTGTTGCATATTAAGCACAATAAAGCTAGTGCTTATCATGCTCAAAGCCAAGGGGCTTTGGAGCGTTTCCATCAGACGCTGAAGTCCTTGCTGCATGCTTATTGTACAGAGCTGGGGGGTGATTGGGAGCAGGGATTGCCGTGGTTGATGTTGTCAGCGCGTGAGGTGAGCCAGGAAAGTACTTGTTTTAGACCCAATGACTTGGTGTTGGGGCACACCGTTCGGGGACCGCTGGCTGTGCTCCGCGATAACTGGACTGAAGATACACCGCCTCAGAATTTGTTAAGTTATGTAAATGACTTTAAGCGCAGATTGTATGAAGCAGGAAAGATGGCAAGGGAACAATTGCACTCTTCGCAGAGACGTATGAAGTCAATTTACGATCGGCGAATTGAGAAACGACAATTTATGCCTGGTGATCAGGTGTTGGCTCTGTTACCTGTGGAGGGCTCACCATTTCAAGCTTGGTTTACTGGTCCGTATGTAGTGGTGAAGCAAGTTACTGACTTAAATTATAATATTGCCACCCCGGAGAGAAGGAAGTCAACACAGCTGTGTCATATTAATTTGTTGAAGCCCTATTTTTGTCGTTCTCCTGAAGCGTTAGAGACCAGAACAGATGTGAAACCTGCACTGGTAGTTGAGAGTAGTTCACCTGTTTCTTTGGAAGAGGTAATTGATGAAGGTGTTTTTTGTCCCGAGGATACAGTGCTGTTGGGACATCTTAAAAATTCAGAGACTCTGGAAAATTTGTATAAAATGTTGGTCCATTTAACAGAGAGTGAACGTACCGACTTGACTGCTCTTATTAACCATAACCACTATTTAGAAAAGACGAGGTTCAATCCTTCCTTCCAGAAAACACGTCCAACCAGAGCTGAAATCAACACCGATCCGCTGGGTTTGCCAACATGATCCAAACTTTGACACTTTTACTGTCTTTTGTTTTTTGTGTCTTCAGTTTTGCTGTTTTGCTCAGACAACAGGTCAAGTAACAAACTGCACTATAAAATCCAACACAACTTGTGAAGAATCTCTGAAGATTGTTTTGTGTTTGTGGTGCATCTCCAGCGAGAAATGCATTGTCTATCCAGTGAAGAGCGTTCCACCATCTCATAGTGTCTGTTCTCTCTCAGTTGCACAATGGGGAATGTGCTGGAGTAAGCCTGATAATCACATACAGCGGAAAATATCTTGCCATTTGTTAAATAATGCTCTTCCATTCTGCATGGGGAGTATTAAACTTGTATGCTGAACTGAAAAAAACTATAACTTTATTCCCCACATTCTTAGTCCATAGTTCACAGTAGCTATAACTTTATTACATTCTTGATTGTCACTTATTTATTTACACTCTTTGCGGTGCCCAAATCAACGTTTGACTCGTTGATGCCTCTTCCTACAGTCATACGCCCTTGAAATTCGACACATCAAAGGTACTGACAATGTGGTGGCAGACGCATTGTCTAGAGTTCCTTACTCTGCCTAACTGTTTACGAACAATGTTCTGTCTTGCTTCCCTTTACTCTCTTAAATTGCTTCTACAGGGCCCGTAGTTGCTGAGGATATTGGGGGTAAGATGAAGTTGGGGTTATACAGAAATGGGGGGGGGTTATCGGTTGAAGGGTTTAGGTTGGGTTTCATACGTGTAAACCCTTTTCTATGGGGGAGGGTGTTATGAACCCAGTATGGGTTATATTTGTGGTTTGTGTGTTTCTTTCTGTTTGGTTTACAGGATGGAGTTAGTGAGTGATGCCATTTTTGCCTAAGGAGTTACACCTGTGTTGGAGCTGATGATGGGCAATTAAAAGCAGTTCCCTTCAGCTGTGACGGGGCGCGCTCTCCCATTCTCGTGCCATTTGTGTCTTGCATTCTGTTTGTTTGCTTGCTTTACGTCTCGTCTCCGTCTTATTTAATTATACTTATTTTAATAAATGTTATTCTTTTGAGCAATATCCAACGTGTTGTCTCCTTCTTTGTCGCGGCTTGTGAGCCGGCCGTGACAGATTTGACTGACGGCGCTCTGGAAAGCGAACAGACATAGGCTGCGTTCCAGTCCACTTTTAGACACGCACTTGCAAACTTCCCTAAGCACTTCCTCTCGGGGGAATCCCTGCCGCCATTTTGAAGTGCGTTCCACTTCGTGAAGTGGATGAGGAAAGTTTATATGGACAGACCCTCGCCCCCTCGATTTTGACCCAAGCGGCAACATTCCAATCTCATAAATGAAGCCTACCCGGAAGTGCGAAAAACTGCAATACATCGAAAATCTGCTAGGGGCAGGTCCCAAAAGGGAGCAAATGTCCATAGACCCCATGTTAAAATGTCCGTTTTCACATCATAAATTCATGCTTTTACAGGTTGGTCCCATGGACTTTTATTGTATTTTTCGATAGGTACCGAGTGCCTGACAACTGTGAGGGCGGTTAATTTTTTTCTAACTCGTTAGTTTATATCGTATTTAGATATACAATGTATGACAAATAAGGGCGTGGTTAACTTTGATTGACAGCTGATAACGGGCTGCGCGTCTCGCCATGATCTGACACAACACATCATACCACCTCTGTATCCTTTCTGAACATTTGTATTCAAATATCGTACATAAAATGGGTTGCTCTGCTATAAACTGCACTAACCAACACTGTAGGAGTAAGTTACTTCACTCCATTTTTTCCGGTAAGTGACATTCCACTACTATTTCACGTAGTTAGCAGTATTTGTATTTAGCATCAATGTTTGTGGGCAGTGGCACTGCAACAGTTAGCATTAAATCGCCTCAGAGAGAGGTACGATTGAACTGTGTGTGTGTGTGTGTGTGTGTGTGTGTAGGGGTGGGAGAAAAAAATCGATCCATCGCGATTCTCTCTCCAACGATTCTGAATTCCAGAATTCCAGAATCGATTCTGAGCTTAGTTTTTAACCAGATGTGCGATGACGTAGAGTTTGCTTTAGAAACACCCGTATTCTGCTTGCTTCCAATTCCTTACACACATACACCACTCGAACCTTCCGTAAAATAATCTTTCATAAAGTTCGGAAAGATTGAAGCGAATTACAAGGACATTCACAGGCTTCATTGCACAGGATACGCTGTGAGAGACGCGCGCTTTCTTTGATGTTACACTTGAAGTGTGCTGTCTCGCCCGTCGGTATTTTCCTTACAAATGCTCTACGAAGTCATCATTTATGAGGTTTGGAATGCAGTGGACTTATATATTTAAAATATGAACCTAACAGAAGGCTGCTTTCAATTCCAAATGCCGACGCGCGCTTTGTTTGTGAGACTGCTCGCGCACTTTTTGTTTGTTGTTTGTTATATTTTTCTATGCTCCTCTTTATTATTTGTTGTTATAGGCCTATTAGTTATATTAGTTTAAAATTCTTAACATACAACTGTTTTAATAAAAAAAGAATAATTTGTAATTATTTTTTAAAAAGTAGGCTACTTAATTACTTATGTAAACTAATGAATTAATAAGGGGGGGGGGGGGGGGGGGGGAGGTAGATAAAGAATCGGAATCGGATCGTGAGGTGACCAAAGATTCCCACCCCTATGTGTGTGTGTGTGTGTGTGTGTGTGTGTGTGTGTGTGTGTGTGTGTGTGTGTGTGTGTGACAGTTGTAGGTTACAGTTTGGCACAATGTTGTATTTGATTGCAAGTTGCAAATAAGTACAAACTTTGCAGTTTGAATGATGTCCTGTATTAACAAAATGATGAAGTATGTTATTGTTTCCAATGTTCGATCGCGCCCGTGCGCACACACACACACACACACACACACACACACACACACACACACACACACACACACACACACACACACACACACACACACACACACACACCACACACACACACACACAAAACACACACACGTTCACCTGCTGTCTCTCAGGCTATGGCACACACACACGTATCATGCAGCCAGTGTTGCTGTCTGTCCCTCTCCTAGTAAGATCTGTATCTGTTCTACTTCAGTCATGGCTGTAAAGCCCTGTATTATGTTGTTTGTTGAAGTAGAGGTCTCTGACTGAGCTGTATTTGTGACAGTGAAGGAGGAAGTGTGTCTCTGTCTCGATCTCTCCTGTCCTACACTGAACACACACCCTTTGCTCTCGGGGTAACCAGCTCTTCCGGTGTCTGCCGGTCTCGATGGCTAGGTTGTGTTCACTCAGCCTGTACTTGCTCAGGATCCGTCTCTGCTTTGTGTCTCTCACACTCTGGAGATATTCTTCCAATTCATAATTTGATTTCAGATTTCGATAGAATTGTAATTTACTTTGTGTTTTAGTTTCCTGATCCCAATGTTCCAAATATGTATTTTTAGACTGTTTGATAATTTGATTTATTCTGATGTGTGAGTGTGAGGAGCAGTGCTGGTCTGAGACTGGTTAGGGTTAGTTGGGTTATTTGGGTTAGTGAGTCTCAGGACCAGCTGACTGAGGAGACTCTTTTCTGGGTTCAGTTCTTGGGTTTGCAGTGCTTTAAAATGTAGCGATTCTGTGGGACTTGATTTTAGATGCATCCAGAATTTGAGGGATCTTTTTTGCCTATTAATAATCAATGGGAATCGGCCTAATTCTGCCCTACATGCATTATTGGGTGTCTTCCTTTGCAATTTTAGTATCAATTTGCAGAATTCTGTGTGTAGGGCGTATGTTGGATGTCTGTCCCATCTAGTGTAGCTCTGATCACTGAGTGGACCCCAAACCTCACTTCCATACAGCGCAATGGGCTGGATTACACAAAGATCAAAGATTTTACACCAGATTGGAATCGGTAATTCAGTGTTTTGGAATTTCTTCTTAATTGCATAAAGAGCTATTCGAGCTTTATCTTTTAGAGCATTCACTGCCACACTGAAGCTCCCCGATGCAGTGATGACCAGGCCGAGGTAAGTGTACTGCGTCGTGTGCTCTAGGCCGGTGCTGCCTAGACTGAACTGGTATCTGTGTTCCTGACATCTGGGCTTCTTCTGGAAGACCATAATGTTGGTCTTTGTGAGGTTGACTGCCAGGGCCCAGTTCTGGCAGTAGTTGTGCAGCAGGTCCAGGTGCTGCTGTAGTCCCTGTGCAGTGGGTGACAGCAGCACCAGGTCGTCTGCGTACAGCAGGAGTTTGATGCTCCTGTCCTGTAGAGTGAGTCCAGGGCCTGTAGACTGCTCCAACTGCACCGCTAGTTCATTAATGTAGATGTTGAACAGCGTTGGACTCAGACTACAGCCCTGCCGCACTCCTCTTTTCTGGGTGAAGAATTCTGTATGTTTGTTGCCAATTCGTATTGCACATTTGTTGTTCGAATACATTGATTTTACAATGTCATAAACTTTACCCCCTACACCACTTTGTAAAAGTTTATAATATAATCCGTTCAGAACTCATTATGATTTACTGAATTTTCTAATTCTTGTATACTTTTGGTCAGATGGTGTTGCTTCTTTGCTCTAATTGTGTCTTTATATATTTTTAATTTTGAAAAGTATTCAGTTCTTATGTCAGTGTTGTTTGGTTCTTTATGTTTCAGATTTGATAATTTTCTAAGTTGTTTTCTTAATGTTTTGCAGTCTGAGTCAAACCATTTTTCATCTTTTGGAGTATTTCTAGTGTATTTTTTGCCTTTCTTTTTTAATTCGCTTCTATGTGCTGCTTTTTTAAATATGTAATTGATTTCATTTGTAGCCGAATTAACACCATCTTTAGTTGTTTCGAATTTCTTATTAATAAATGTATTTATTAGATTTTTTAGTTCTTCAGAACTGAGGGCTTGGACAAATTTATCTGCGCTGTCCGGATCCCATTTGTATCTCTGCTGGACCTGATACATTCAGCAGGTTTCCAGTCTATTTTGTTCTGGTTCGAGATGTGTTTTGATATAGATGTTAGTTTGGTTATGGTCAGAAAGCGGAGTTTGCTGTTTGACAGTGAATGCATTGAAGGAGGATGGGTCCATGTCAGTGATGGCATAGTCAACTACACTAGTTCCAAGACCTGAACAACACGTGAACCTCCCTAAAGAGTCCCCTCGGATCCGGCCGTTCAGGATGTACAGGCCCGAGGCCCAGCAGAGCTGCACCAACTCTCTACCAGTTTTATTTACTGTTTGGTCAAGGTTGTTTCTCGGGGGAAGTTTTCTTGTGAGACTCGGGGGGCTCTGGCCAAAGACATATTCATCATTATTTTCTACATGGGAGAAGCAGTGTAGGACCTCAGCAAGGATTTCCTGGTAAAGGCAAGTTTCAGGGACTAATTCAGGGTTCCCACAAACTCCAGTTTATACCCGTAAAGAATGTTTTGTTTAAGTGACTGGCTATAGTTAAAGTAATAGGTTCAGTATTTCAGTAGTAGTACCTGTCATGTCTTGAAGCAGTCCAGTTCAGATAACATTATGATAAGTTTAGCTGAGATCGAGACGAGATGGAGCGCTGTATTATAGCGGCGTATAGCAAGAACTCTACTTCCATTTCAATGTCTGACTTTTCAACAATGTGTTGTTGTTTTTTTACAGTTGGATATCATTTGTTGCAGAGATAGTGAAATACTTACCTCAGCTCCTGGTAGTGTTGAAACTGAGAAATTGTTGCATTTCCCTAATTCACTGCATTTTTCTCGGTTAAAGCTGATAAAGCTGTTGTTTTATAAGGTCAATGTTTGCCAGCCCTTGAAGTTAAAATATGACACTTGAGCACTGAAATTGTGAATGTGTGGAAATAAGTTAATAAATCTTTATGCAATGTAAATTATTTGTCTTTTTATTTATTTATTAGATTTTGGATCAGATCAAATATTAAGCAATGTTCCTTGATAGGAAACATGTTTTATTAAATCCATATCTTTTTGTTTGTTTAAAATGAATAATTTCTATTAACTTTTATTTTTAAAAATGACACATAATTGTTTGATTAAATCAATATATATATATTTGATTGGAGAAAACAAATCATTTCTAATACATATTTCTTAAATGAGAAGTTTTGTTTTAATTAAATCTATATATTTTTGTTTAGATAAAAAAAAGGAATTTAAATTAATTGACTTTCTTCAACATGAAAAATTTACTTTGTACAAAGTTATATAAAATAGTTTTTATAGACATAGAAAATATTGGTTAGGGTAAGTTATTTATTTTTTATTGGATCAAGTAATAAAATATAGATGTGAACCATTACCCTAACATTTTTTAATTGGATGATTTTTTCAGTGTGTTTATGTCATCGTACAGAAATAAATCTCATGTACTCAGAGCTGTCCGAAGCTGGTATTTAAAATTATTTATTAATAATTACGTTGTATTAAAGGATTAGTTCACTTTTTAAAAAAACTTTTGCTGATAATTTACTCAACCCTATGTCATCCAAGATGTCCATGTCTTTCTTCAGTCAAAAAGAAATTAAGGTTTTTGATGAAAACATTCTAGGATTTTTTTCCATATAATGGATTTTACTGGTAGCCAAACCGTCCAAGGTCCAAATGACAGTTTCATTGCAGCTTCAAATGACTTTAAACGACAACAGACAATGCATAAGTGTCTTATCTAGCAAAACCATCGCTCATTTCTAAAATAAATAAATAAAAAACGAAGTTTTATGCCTTGCTCTGTTCTGTGATGCGCGGTCGTCACTCTCCTGTTCGAACTCGTTCATCAATGAACGAATCTTTTTTTCGAGTCATTTCGTTCATTTTGTTCGTTGAATGAATGAAATGACTCGAAAAAAGATTTGTTGACGTTCATTTTGATGAACGAGTTCGAACAGGAGAGTGACGACCGCGCATCACAGAACAGAGCAAGCCGAGCATTTGTGCTAATAAAACTTAAACTTTTTTATTTCTTTTAGAAATAACCGATCGTTTTGCTAGATAAGACCCTTATGCATCGTCTGTTGTCGTTTAAAGTCATTTGAAGCTGCACTGAAACTGTCATTTGGACCTTGGACGTTTTGGCTACCAGTAAAATCCATTATATGGAGAAAAATCCAAGAATGTTTTCATCAAAAACTTTAATTTCTTTTCGACTGAAGAAAGAAAGTCATGGACATCTTGGATGACATGGGGGTGAGTAAATTATCAGCAAAAGTTTTTTAAAAATTGAACTAATCCTTTAAGGACTATGAGACAACAAAACTTGTTCTCAATTGTTTTGCACAGTACTGGATTATAAGGATATAATCTGTCCAATAAATTCTTCAAATGAACTGAAGAGGGCAGCAATACGCCATTATGCGTCTAGTCTCAGTCTGCCGTCAAAATATCAAAAGAAGAAGAAGCTGAGGAGAGCAGAGCAGTTCACGGTATTTCTCATATTTACACAACCATCACACACACTTTATACAGTTTGATTAAGCGACAGACTCATTTCTGTATTGTTTTCATCGATCACAGCGATACTTGTGCGTCTTTTCTGGCGTCGTCCTCCTGAAATAGGCTACACATTTAGTACTGAAGCAGCGAGCATGAGGAGAATATAAGAGACAATTTTAAGATATTCTAATTCAGATGAGAGTGTGAATGAGGAAGGAAGCAGGATTAATGATTTTTTTAATTGGAACAGAACTAAATATTGCCCTAAAGAAGTTAAGAAAATCCGCTCCAGGGAGGGATTCAATTTGTTATGATATGTTGGATAACTTAAGTGACAAAGGGAAAGATAAGCTGTTGCTGCTATTTAATAAGATATGGATGGAGGGAATGATTCCTAAGGAATGGAAAGAATCCATAATTGTTCCAATTAGGAAGCCTGGTAAAGATCCCCACAATCCAAGTTTGTCTCGACATTCAGTAACAGTTCTCACAACAAACATCGAGGCAAAAGCACACACACTCGCTCAGGTCTGACTGAACTCCACATATTCTCCTCATGCTCGCTGCTGCTGCACTAAATGTGTATTTCAGGAGGAAGACGCCAGAAAAGACGCACAAGTATCGCTGTGATCGATGAAAACAATACAGAAATGAGTCTGTCGCTTAATCAAACTGTATAAAGTGTGTTTGATGGTTGTGTACAGGGTTGCCAGGTCCCAGAAACATTTCAAGCCCAATGACAACTCAAAACCCGCCCAAATAGAATGAAAACTAGCCCAAATTTCCAGTGTCTAATCAGATTAGACAACGGCTGGATTCCCACAAAGGGCCTTAAAATAAACTTATAAATATATATATATACTACCCTAAACTCAAAAAAATAGAATATCATGAACAAGTTATAATTTTGATGATTATGGTTTACGGCTTATGAAAACCCCTAATTCAAAATCTTAGAAAATTAGAATATTACATGAAATAAATATATATATATATGAAGAGTTCAGATGCAAAAGCCTCTAAATGCCATCTGAAATTTTCTTCTAAAATGATCATTTTTATCAAGCTCGTATATTTAAGTTAAAAAATTTCACTTAAATGGCAAGAAAAATGACCCATTAATTGTCATTTAAGAGAAATTACTGAATTTAAATATACGAGCTTGATAAAAATTATAATTTTAGAAGAAAATTTCAGATGGTATTTAGAGGCTTTTGCATCTGAACTCTTCATATATATATATATATATATATATATATATATATATATATATATATATATATATATATATAAATATAAAAAAGGATTTTAAATGCAGAAATGTCGGCCCTCTGAAAAGTTTAATCATGCATGTGTATATAGTTTTATATATATATATATATATATGCAAAATATATCAGTTTCACCTTTTACTTTGAATTACTGAAATACATGAACTTTTGCACAATATTCTAATTTTTCGAGTTTCACCTGTATACGGTTGCAAATGAAAACTTGTTTTCAACCGATTAACTGTCAGGAGCAGATCAGTATCTCCAGCATTCACCACACAACGATCACTCTCCCCGGATTACTAATCACCTGCACCTGTTCACAATCAGTAGTTACATCCATCCCGGCATAAAAACACCCAGCTCACTCTCAGTCATTGTCAAGCCTCCAACAGGAACAGACCCTAACCAGTCACCCAGAAACCCTCCGTGTCATCCAGCACCAAAGAACGTAACGTATACTCACCTAAAGAATACTAACCTCTGTCCATGTTCTGATGTCCTCAGGATCCGCTCCATGGTCCCTGCCGTGTCCTGAATCCTTGTACACCTGAAAACCTTGAGCACTCACCTTGCATGTGACAAAATAAAGTTTATGTTTATTCACTTACCTCTGTCTCCGAGCCTGTATCCTGACAGAAGGCTTGACCTACAACAGAAAGAGGTGAAGAAAAGATGGATTCAAGACAACCTGCCGTTGCTGCAACAAGTTCCACACCAGCTACCACGGTAACGCCAGTAATTTCCCCGATGAGCACTTCCGTAAACGCCGATTCTTCGATCACTTGCTTTGCAAGCCCCCCCTCGCGCCCAGCGCCATTCTCTGGTCGGGCGGAGGATTGCAACGGATTCCTGTTACAGTGTTCGCTTGCTCTGGAACAACAAGCTCAACTATACCCTACGGAACGATCGAAAGTGGCATTTATTATCCAGCAATTATCTGGAGCGGCGTTGAGATGGGCTGAGGCGTTGTGGATGAAGGAATCACCCATTGTAGTTTCAGTTACAGATTTCGTGAGGCATTTCAAGGAAGTGTTCGGACGCCCAGTGGATGATTCCTCGATCGGTGAACAGCTGTTGCAGCTGCGTCAAGGAAAGAAAACAGTTTCTGACTATTCTGTGGAATTTCGCACTTTAGCCTCTAACAGTGGATGGAATGAAAGGGCACTCATCTCAGTTTATCGCCGTGGTTTGAATCCAGCTCTGCGTCTTCAAATGGCGATATATGATGACAACTTGGGACTTGAGAAATTCATCCAGCAGGCTATACGAGTGCATCAACGATCTCAGAGTTGTTACAAGGATAATCTGGAATGTCAATCTGCACCACAACAGAGCACACGAAGTTCTATATCCGAGAGTCAAGTTGATGAGATGCAAGTCGATACTTTCCGACTTTCTCAGACAGAACGTACTCGTAGAAGAGAACTGAAACTGTGTATGTACTGTGGTGCCAAGGGTCATTTCAGACATACCTGTCCAATTCGACCAGGAAGAATGATGGTAAGCTCAGTTCTAGATCACACCATTGTATCAGCACCCCTCACGATTCATGTTATCATAAAAACTCAAGAAATCTGCGTATCTGTGACAGCCATCGTCGACTCTGGTTCAGCGGGAAATTTCATTTCCGGAAAACTCTGCAAAGAACTCAACCTCCCAGAAGTCAACACTCCAAAGTCTTACTCCATTTACGCCGTGACTGGTGAGTTGATTAATAAGGAAAGTGTCACAACAAAGATAACCCCCATTCAATTATGTGTTGAAAATACGCATCAAGAACTGTTTGAACCGTTTGTTCTTCAAAATAGCCAAACAGACTTGATCTTAGGTCGACCATGGTTAATTCGCCATCAACCTACCATCGATTGGCAGTCTGGGAAGATAAAGGAATGGGGCTGTGCATGTTCCCTCAATCGAGCTCCATTCACGAGTCTTTCCAGTGATTCAGGATCCCCAGCCATAACTGTAAGTTCCACTTCCATTGAAAGTCCCACCGAAAATCTGTCCACGAACATTCCTGCCTGTTATTCCTCGTTCTCTGATGTTTTTAATCCTGTCACTGCTTCCAAATTACCACCTCATCGCCCCTGGGATTGTGCCATTGATCTGGTTCCTGAAGCACGATTTCCCAAGGGTAGAATCTACTCTCTATCCATTCCAGAACAAGAATCCATGAGAAAGTACATCAAGGAAGCCTTAGATCAGGGGTACATTCGTCCTTCCACATCTCCTGCAGCTGCTAGCTTCTTTTTTGTGTCCAAAAAGGATGGTGGATTAAGACCATGTATTGATTACAGAGCCCTGAACCAAGTCACTGTGAAGTTCAGTTATCCTTTGCCACTCATTCCAACAACCCTTGAACAGATCAGAGAAGCCACGATGTTCACCAAGCTAGACCTACGGAGTGCATACAACCTAATCAGGATTAAAGAAGGAGATGAGTGGAAAACAGCTTTCATAACACCTGCAGGGCACTACGAATACCTCGTCATGCCGTATGGTCTGGTCAACGCTCCTTCTGTATTCCAGAGTTTCATGGACGAGGTTCGCAGAAACTTCCTGGGAAAGTTCGTATTAGTGTACATTGATGATATTCTAATTTACTCAAAAGATCCGCTGCACACCAACGACATGTATCTCTGGTACTTCAAAGACTCCGAGATTTCACCCTGTTTCTGAAGGCTGAGAAATGTATCTTTCATCAGACCACTGTCGATTTCCTGGGTTACATCCTTAGCGACAGAGGGGTTGAAATGGATAAACGCAAGACTGAAACCATCCTGTCTTGGCCCATTCCCCAGTCAATTAAAGAGCTCCAGAGATTTCTAGGCTTCGCAAATTTCTATCGAAGGTTTATTCAACAGTACAGTATTCTCACAGCTCCTTTGACCTCCTTGTTGAAAGGAAAACCAAAGACGTTGCTCTGGACCCCAGAAGCTGAAACTGCGTTTAATTCCCTAAAGACCGCCTTCACTACTGCACCACTGCTACATCATCCAGACCCTGAGAAACCATTTGTGGTAGAAGTTGATGCCTCCACCACCGGGGTTGGTGGAATTCTATCCCAATACTCTGAACTTTCTCCAAACCCTTGCCGTGCGCATTCTTCTCCAAGAAGTTATCTCCAGCTGAAGCAAACTACGACATTGGGAATCGAGAGCTTTTAGCAGTGAAACTTGCCCTGGAGGAGTGGAGACATTGGTTAGAGGGAGCAAAGCATACATTTCTAGTACTCACAGACCACAAGAACCTCCAATATCTGAGAGACGCTAAGAGACTCAACCCACGCCAGGCCAGATGGGCATTGTTTTTCACACGTTTTCATTTCAAGATATCATATCGCCCGGGCTCCAAGAATACCAGAGCCGACGCTCTCTCTCGACTCTATGCCTCAGAAACCCCAGTGGAAGAACCAGAAACCATCTTACCCGAGAGATTGTTTGTTAATCCCATCCAGTGGGAAATCAATGAGCAACTTCTAGAATTGTCTCGACAGCAACCCAAAATCCCAGGATGTCCTCCCGAAAAGATTTACGTGCCTGAAGAATTCCGCAACTCTTTAATTGCTTCTGCTCATTCTTCGGTGGGAACCGGTCATCCGGGCATAAACAAGACTCTAACAACCCTTCAAGTAAAGTATTGGTGGCCCCACATGCAACATGATATCACGAGTTTCATTCAAGGTTGTATTCCCTGTGCCATGTCCAAAGTTCCAAGAAACCTTCCGGTGGGTAAGATAGTACCCCTGCCTGTCCCACATAGACCCTGGTCACACATCGGAGTTGATTTCGTCACCGATCTGCCTATGTCTGAGGGGAACACCTGCATCCTAGTAACCATCGATCGATTCTCAAAAGCATGCAAGCTGATTCCTTTGAGAGGACTCCCTACGGCTTTTGTCACTGCCGAGTTATTGATGGAACATGTTTTCCGCAATTTCGGTCTCCCAGAAGACATTGTCTCTGACAGAGGGCCCCAGTTCATTTCCCGGGTCTGGCGGGCTTTCTTCAATCTTATGAATGTGACAGTGAGTCTATCTTCAGGATATCACCCACAAACCAATGGACAAACCGAGCGGAAAATCCAAGATATCGGGCGATTCCTGCGCACATTCTGCCACTCCAATCATAACATCTGGAGCCGTTATCTCATCTGGGCAGAATATGCACAAAACTCTCTCAGACAGTCATCCACGCAGTTAACTCCTTTCCAATGCATCCTTGGTTACCAGCCCCCGCTTTTCCCATGGTCCGGTGAGCCATCAGAGGTACCTGCAGTGAATAAGTGGTTTCAAGAGAGCGAAAGAGTCTGGGATCAAACCCACCAGCACATTCAACAAGCTGTAAATCGTCAACAGTATTTCGCTGATGCTCGCCGCCGCCCAAGCCTTGAATACCAACCTGGACAGCTAGTCTGGCTCGCTACGAGAGACATCCGGCTACGTCAACCATGTCGCAAGCTAAATCCCAAGTACATCGGGCCATTCCCCATTGTTAAACGGATCAATCCAGTCACCTACCAACTCCGTCTGCCCCCAGAATATCGGATCCATCCCACGTTTCACGTTTCCCTGTTGAAACCCCATCATCCACCTGTACCTCACTCAGTCACAGAGCCCGCTCCTGAAGATAACCCCCGGTACCACCCATTGAACCAGACGCCATCTATTTAATAAAGGAGGTATTGGACTCTCGACGTCGAGGGGGTCAGTTGGAGTATCTCATCGATTGGGAGGGGTATGGACCAGAAGAAAGAAGTTGGGTACCCCGAAATGACGTTCTTGATCCCGGTCTGCTCCTTGAATTCCATGCTCAGCATCCTGAGAAACCTGCACCACGGCCCAGAGGTAGACCTCCACGACGTCGAGGTCCAAGGTCCGCTGGCGCGGACTCTGGAGGGGGGGGTAATGTCAGATCAGTATCTCCAGCATTCACCACACAACGATCACTCCCCCCGGATTACTAATCACCTGCACCTGTTCACAATCAGTAGTTACATCCATCCCGGCATAAAAACACCCAGCTCACTCTCAGTCATTGTCAAGCCTCCAACAGGAACAGACCCTAACCAGTCACCCAGAAACCCTCCGTGTCATCCAGCACCAAAGAACATAACGTATACTCACCTAAAGAATACTAACCTCTGTCCATGTTCTGATGTCCTCAGGATCCGCTCCATGGTCCCTGCCGTGTCCTGAATCCTTGTACACTTCCTGAATCTCGTTCGCCAACGGATGACCTACAAGAAAGAAAGCAAGTATTACTGAACTGAGTTGAGTTTGATAGAAATCACACTGAAGAGGATCTGCTCACCTGGAAGCCTTCACACCAAAGCGTCCTCCTCCAATTCACCTCTGAACACCTGAAAACCTTGAGCACTCACCTTGCATGTGACAAAATAAAGTTTATGTTTATTCACTTACCTCTGTCTCCGAGCCTGTATCCTGACATTAACCTGGTTAAATAAAAGTTAAACTGGTTATAATATATATATATATATATATATATATATATATATATATATATATATATATATATATATATATATATATATATATATATATATATATATATATATATATATATATATATATATATGTATGTGTATATATATATATATATATATATATATATATATATATATATATATATATATATATATATGTGTGTGTGTTAAGTTTAAAGTTTTGGCCTTTTGTCTTACCCAAAATCTTAATATCACACACTGTGGTTTTTTTTACACAATCTCATACAATAAAGGTCAAACAAGAACTCCTCTCTGATATTTTCTGACCCTAGTCACTTCCTAAATGATCAACAGTTGAAGTGCTTGAGTGACAAGCAAAGTGGGCAGCCAGCTTCAACTCTGCCTCTTTCACAGCAACATTAGTTCTTAGAAAGGAACTTCGCCTGTGTCAAATAATGTTTTTTTTTTTTATGTTATTCAGTCGCAGCATAAGCTACTAGATCACTGTGGTGAACTCTGATTTCACATTTGCAATATTTGCAGAACGTTTTTCTATCATCATTTGGAACACTTCGTATGTGACGTGATGATGCTAGATTTGTGATGTTACGTCAAAAACACATGCGACGCGTCCACTCGCCCGCCGCAGCGGTTGTTGCCAAATATTCATTCCCGGGGATCAACAACACCCACTAATAAACGGTTCCCTTGTAATTTTTTCTTTGAACCGCAACCCGCAACTCCGTAATTTTTCCCGCGACTCTTTTTTTAAAATAGCCCAATTATGCGGGAAAACCGCCACCCTGGCAACATTGGTTGTGTAAATATGAGAAATACCGTGAACTGCTCTCCTCGCCTCAGCTTCTTCTTCTTCTGTTGATATTTGCGGCAGACTGAGACTAGACGCATAATGGCGTATTGCTGCCCTCCTCAGTTCATTTGAAGAATTAATAGACCGATTATATCCTTATAATCCAGGGTAACACTTTATTTGAAGGGGTGTGCATAAGACTGACATGACACTGTCATAAACATGACATAACACCTGTCATAAACATGAAGGAGTCTTTATGAATGTTTATGACTGTTGTCATTAAGTGTCATTCGGTAAATTATGACACTTTCAATGCAAAGTTGACATTGTTTAAAATGTCTTTGTTATGACAACTTGACATTACCCAAGACAAAAATGTCTTGATTATGACAACTTGACATTAACAAAGACAGAAATGTCTCTGTTATGACAACTTGACATTAACCGAGAAATCATAACCTGTCAACCTGTCACAACTTTGGCCGTCATGACACCATTATAACTGTGTCATGAATATTACCTGTCCTCAAGTAAAGTGGAACACATTGTACTAGTTATAAAGATGTCATTAAGGGTTATTACACTGCAAAATGCTTGAAGTTTGATAATTAGACCTGTTATGACATATTTGTGACAGGTTGACAGGTTATGATTTCTTGGTTAATATCAAGTTGTCATAACAAAGACATTTCTGTCTTTGTTAATGTCAAGTTGTCATAATCAAGACATTTTTGTCTTTGTTAATGTCAAGTTGTCATAACAAAGACATTTTAAACAATGTCAACTTTGCATTAAAAGTGTCATAATTTACCGAATGACACTTAATGACAACAGTCATAAACATTCATAAAGACTCCTTCATGTTTATGACAGGTGTTATGTCATGTTTATGACAGTGTCATGTCAGTCTTATGCACACCCCTTCAAATAAAGTGTTACCTTATGCAGTACAGTGCAAAACAATTGAGAACAAGTTTTGTTGTCTCATAGTCCTTAATACAACGTAATGATTAATAAATAATTAATAAATACCAGCTTCGGACAGCTCTGAGTACATGAGATTTATTTCTGTACGATGACATAAACACACTGAAAAAATCATCCAATTAAAAAATGTTAGGGTAATGGTTCAGATCTATATTTTATTACTTGATCCAATGAAAAATAAATAACTTACCCTAACCAATATTTTCTATGTCTAGAAAAACTATTTTATATAACTTTGTACAAAGTAAATTTTTCATGTTGAAGAAAGTCAATTAATTTAAATTCCTTTTTTTTTATCTAAACAAAAATATATAGATTTAATCAAAACAAAACATCTCATTTAAGAAATATGTTTTAAAAATTATTTGTTTTCTCCAGTCAAATATATAGATTTAATAAAACAATTATGTATCATTTTAAAAAACAAAAGTTAATAGGAATTATTCATTTTAAACAAACAAAAAGATATGGATTTAATAAAACATGTTTCTCATTAAGGAACATTGCTTAATATTTGATCTGATCCAAAATCTAATAAATAAAAAAAAGACAAATAATTAACATTGCATAAAGATTTATTGACTTACACATTCACAATTTCAGTGCTCAAGTGTCATATTTTAACTTCAAGGGCTGGCAAACATTGACCTTATAAAACAACAGCCTTATCAGCTTTAACCGAGAACAATGCAGTGAATTAGGGAAATGCAACAATTTCTCAGTTTCAACACTACCAGGAGCTGTGGTAAGTATTTCACTATCTCTGCAACAAATGATATCCAACTGTAAAAAAACAACAACACATTGTTGAAAAGTCAGACATTGAAATGGAAGTAGAGTTCTTGCTATACGCCGCTATAATACAGCGCTCCATCTCGTCTCGATCTCAGCTAAACTTATCATAATGTTATCTGAACTGGACTGCTTCAAGACATGACAGGTACTACTACTGAAATACTGAACCTATTACTTTAACTATAGCCAGTCACTTCAACAAAACATTCTTTACGGGTATAAACTGGAGTGTGTGGGAACCCTGAATTAGTCCTTTAATAACTAGCCCTAAAACCGTATTTTGGACAAATGTGAGCAAAATAATTAGGGCCCAAGCCCGAAAGGGCGAAGGCCCTATTATTTTCCTTAGGATTATTTATTATTATTAGGGCCCAAGCCCTAAGGGCGAAGGCCCTATTGTTTTCCTAAGGATTATTTATAATTATTATTAGGGCCCAAGCCTTGAAAAGGCGAAGGCCCTATTGTTTTCCTTAGGATTATTAGGGCCCAAGCCTTGAAAAGGCGAAGGCCCTATTGTTTTCCTTAGGATTATTATTATTATTATTATTAGGGCCCAAGCCTTGAAAAGGCGAAGGCCCTATTGTTTTCCTAAGGATTATTAGGGCCCAAGCCTTGAAAAGGCGAAGGCCCTATTGTTTTCCTTAGGATTATTATTAGGGCCCAAGCCCAAAGGGCGAAGGCCCTATTGTTTTCCTTAGGATTATTATTATTATTATTATTCTAACGACTATTCGGGCACTTTTGGGGCTCTTAACGTGCACGAAAACTCTTGAATCTTTGCACACATGTCAGAACCCGCGGCCATCAGGGCCGGGCAGAAGCTGGTACCCGGGCGTGGCAAGGTTATAACTTCTGCATACATTAACTGATCTTGATGAAACTACAGCAGTGTGTTCGGTGTAAGTGTCCGATCACATGGATGTGACTATTGTGAGTCAAAGTTATAGCGCCACCAACTGGCAGTAGGAAGTGTGTCACTTCCTAAAGGCTTTGAAATCACCCTCTTATTTTTACCCAATTTGCTTCAAACTTTATGTGTATAATGTAAACACACGGCAGATGTAGACCTGAGAAAGGATTATTGATATCTTAGATACTGTTGCCGTGGCAACGCATCAAACTTTAATATTCTTGTTTGATGCATTTGATGCTCTGAGCCAATATGGCAAGCCGTTTTAACATTTAATCATTTTAACCTACTAGTCTCTATTTTCATGCTACTAGTACCCATTTTGGTAACACTTTATTTGAAGGGGTGTGCATAAGACTGACATGACACTGTCATAAACATGGCATAACACCTGTCATGAACATGAAGGAGTCTTTATGAATGTTTATGACTGTTGTCATTAAGTGTCATTCGGTAAATTATGACACTATTAATGCAATGTTGACATTGTTTAAAATGTCTTTGTTATGACAACTTGACATTAACAAAGACAAAAATGTATTTGTTATGACAACTTGACATTAACAAAGACAAAAAATGTCTTTGTTATGACAACTTGACATTACCCAAGACAAAAATGTCTTGATTATGACAACTTGACATTAACAAAGACAGAAATGTCTTTGTTATGACAACTTGAAATTAACCAAGAAATCATAACCTGTCAACCTGTCACAAATATGTCATAACAGGTCTAATTATCAAACTTAAAGCATTTGGCAGTGTAATAACCCTTAATGACATCTTTATAACTAGTACAATGTGTTCCACTTTACTTGAGGACAAGGATGGTGTCATGACGGCCAAAGATGTGACAGGTTGACAGGTATTATTTCTTGGTTAATGTCAAGTTGTCATAACAAAGACATTTCTGTCTTTGTTAATGTCAAGTTGTCATAATCAAGACATTTTTGTCTTGGGTAATGTCAAGTTGTCATAACAAAGACCTTTTAAACAATGTCAACTTTGTATTGAAAGTGTCATAATTTACCGAATGACACTTAATGACAACAGTCATAAACATTCATTAAGACTCCTTCATGTTCATGACAGGTGTTATGTCATGTTTATGACAGTGTCATGTCAGTGTTATGCACACCCCTTCAAATAAAGTGTTACCCTTATGGTTTAGATACTAGTATCTATTCCATTAAGTACTAGTACTTATTCATTAGCGACTAGTGCTTATTCTGTTTAGAATATTCAAAGTGCTTATTCAATTTGTATGCTTATTTATATTTTCAGAGCAGAAAATCCGATTTTTCTGCTTATTAAATATTGCATCTAAAATTTAAGTGACTTGATGTGTGTGTGTGTGTGTGTGTGTGTGTGTGTGTGTGTGTGTGTGTGTGTGTGTGTGTGTGTGTGTGTGTGTGTGTGTGTGTGTGTGTGAGAGAGAGAGAGAGAGAGAGATTGTGTCTGTTACAGTGACAAGAGGTTTTAAGCCTTGTCTTTTTGGATATATATATTTTTTTTATAAAAATGTGCATACAACCCATGTATTTTAAATGTATTGTTTGCTTTAAATTAAAATAAGATTGTATGTTTGGAAATTGAACCTAAATAAATGTAATATTAATGTGCTATATTTCAGATCAATATATTTGTTTTCCTTCATTTTAATCAACACTAACTTTATTCTCATCTGAATTATAAATAACTTATTTCTGTATAAAATAAAAAATCCCGAATAATCCAGACCAACCAGAGCACACTATTTCTACAACATCATCAGTGCTGAAGCGGAACTACCAGAGCCGTTCGGCAGATAGCGAGCAGATATTTTGTGTCACGTCGTGCACAATAACCCTAAAGGCACCAGGGTGGCGGTGCCACTGGCTTTATATATATATATATTTCGGTGTGGTTGTACTGCTGCACGTGGTCACAGTTGTCCTCAGGTCGTTTCGTTGGTGTCTTTCCTTTCGCAGTGCTCTCAGACCCTCGGTAAGATACATTATGATCACACAAACAGTCACTGATATCACGATCAATGTGCACATACTTCTACACAAACCACACATTCCCGGTCCCCTGAAGTGGTGCCACGGTCTCTCCATTTGTCCTGTCTGCTCGATCAGAGTTGCAAGTGTGTGACCAGAATGTGTGAGGGAGTTCAGTCTTTAAAGCACTGAGAGTCTTATCTGCTTTGTTTATTAACGGTGTCCAGCCGGATGCTGTTCGTGCGATGAGAGTTATCCGTCCCTGCCAGTCTCCTCCTTGCGTCCGCTTGTATCTCGTTCCGCTTAAACACACAGCTAGAATGCAGGGGTCTGTGGTTAAGATTTCTTTAGTTCTTTTCAGTTTGTACCTGTTCACAATGGTTATTACTGGTGGTGAACGCACGGTGGGGCTCACTCTGCACACAGGCCTTGTTTTTCTCTTTGGCTGGCCTTGTTCTTCTACTGATAATGGTACTTGGCGTTCAGACTTGACCTCGGCGTTTATTGACATTCAGTTGGAACTGTCTCCTTCTGTTGTTGATCCGTCTGCGATGGCGCCGGAACTATCCTGCAGTGATTAGCATGGACCCACGTCGCCCTCTCCGCGACCTTCACCGCTGTATGCGTCGTTAACAACACTTGGAAAGGACCTAGCCACCTTTTAGTCTTCCAGCTCTTTCTCCTCAGGTCACGAATCACCACGAAATCGCCAGGCCTGACCTTGTGCAGGAACGTATCAGCAACCTTCCCCTGAGCAGCTTTCACCTGAACACAGACATTAGACAACAGAGAAGACATTTCTTTGCAGTAATTCAACATGTCATTTTCACACAGTTCTGTCGATGGCAGCCTTTGTCTACCCCCTTCAATCCCCATGAACGGTGGCCTACCAAAGAGTATTTCAAATGGGCTTAAATTTGTTTTCTCTCGTTTTCTCATTCTCATGTACATCAACACAATAAGGAGTGCTTTGACCCATGTGAGTCCAGTTTCCTCACAGCACTTAGCCAATTTGTTTTTGATCGTTTGGTTCTCTCTCTCTACTGCCCCTCCTGATGCAGTGTGGTAACTGCAATGTGTTCTCATGTCAATTCCTAAAAACTCACCCACTTGCTTTATTGCTTCATTGACAAAGTGTCTGCCATTGTCCGAGCTGATTTTTCTTGGAATTCCCCATCTCGGAACAATCTCGGTCAACAGAGCCTTAGTCTTGGCTCCCGAGTCTTGCTTCGAGGTTGGGAAGGCCTCAACCCATTTGGACCACATATCAACCATCACCAGGCAGTGTTTTTGTTTCCCACATGGGGTTAACTCGATATAGTCCATCATCACATACTCGAACGGGCCCCCTGGTGGTGATTGAGATACTATTGGTGTTTTTATACCTCTTGCCACATTGTGTGTGTTACTGACACATCTTTTGCAAAACTTTTCGGCATAAACTGTGAACCCTTTGGTAAACCACAATTCTTTCATCTGTTCAATCATCCCCCATTTTGATACATGGTCTTTCCCATGTATCAATTTTCCATAATGAGGAAAGAAGTGTTTCGGTAAACAAGGCATGCCATCACAGCTTCTCCACACTTTGTCCTGCAAAGTGCAGCCTGCCGCCTTCCACCTGTGTTTCTCCTCTCCTGTGGAAAAAGACTGCATACTCTGTAAAGAAGAAGAAATGTCGAGGTTAGTGTCAGATACCAAAGCACACGGTGGTGCGTCTGGCCCCCTTGCTGCTGCGGCCTTCGCAGCCGCGTCTGCTCGTGCGTTTCCTGTTGAGACTGAAGTGTTATCGTTAGTATGCGCTGCACATTTACAAATCGCGACCTTATCTGGTAAAAGAATGGACTCCAAAAGGTCAGACACAAGGGACGCGTTTAGAATTGGATGACCATTTGATTTTAAAATTTTCTGTGCCTCCATAAAGCGCCGAAATCGTGGGTCACTCCAAAGGCATAACGCGAGTCTGTGTAAATTGTCACACATTTGCCTGTCATAAGTTTGCATGCTTCTGTTAAAGCAACCAGTTCAGCTGCCTGAGCTGAATAGTTTGATGGCAATTTGCCAGATGCCACAACCTCAAATTCAGTGGTAATTGCAAATCCTACTTTATGTTTCCCTGTTTGTGGATCTTTGGAAGCCGACCCATCCACAAAGAGGATATTATCACAATTTTCAAGTGGCGTGTCTAATAAATCTGGACGCGGCGTACACACTTGTTCAAGCGCAGACAGACAACAGTGGTGCTCCTCGCCATCCTCCTCTGTGGGGAGAAGGGTGTCAGGATTCAAAGTTGTGCATCTCTTGACTGTAATGTTTGACATTTCCAATAAAATCGTATGGTACCTCAACCACCTGGCGACGGACAGATGACTGGTTCGTTGTTCCTGCAGTATCATGGAGACAGCGTGTGGAACCATCAAAGTTAAATCAGAATACCCCACAAATTCCCTGGATGCCAGCACAGCCAATTCAGCAGCTGCCACGGCCCTCAGACAGTGTGTCAGCCCTGCTGCTACTGCATCGAGTTTGGTTGAAAAATACCCCACAGGTCGCAGCCGATCTCCATGAGACTGTAAAAGAACAGAAGTCATAAATCCATGTTTCTCATCCACCATCTGTACAAACGGTTTATTTACAGCCGGCAGGCCCAGTGCAGGAGCCAGAGCCAGCTGCACTTTCATGTTATCAAATGTCTGTTCGGCCTCGCTTGTCCAAACAAGCTTGTCACATGATCTCAGCCCTTTTCCTGTTAGCAGGGCTCTCAAAGGCTGCTCAAGAATGGCATAATTAGGAATAAATGTACGACAATAAGCACACATTCCCAAAAATGACAGTAATTGTTTTTTCATGATTGGTTTTGGCACATCTTGAATGGCTTTTACTCGTTTGGTACAGATGGATTTGCTGTTTGGCTTTATGACGCGACCCAAAAATTTTACTTCCTGTTTTACAAACTGCATTTTTGAAAGACTGACTTTGTGTCCCTCTCGTTCAAGATGCTTCAAGAGGGAGACAGAGTCAGCCACACACGTAGCTTTGTCACACGCACAAATCAACAAATCATCCACATATTGCAATAAAGCCGTGCCAGGTGTCAATGTTAGGGGCTCGAGGCTTCATCTAAGCGCTTCATTATATATAGTCGGAGAGTCCACAAACCCCTGGCAAAGCCGCGTAAACGAAAATCCTTCCCCATTGAAATCAAACGCAAACCAAAACTGGCTGTCTTTGTGGACCGGGACGCTAAAGAAAGCATTAGCCAAATCCATGACAGTGAAATACTTTGCATTTTGCGGAATTTGTGACAAAATTGTATACGGGTTTGGAACTCTCGCTGCCCTAGAAATTACCGCAGAATTCACAGCCTGTAAATCCTGCACAAATCTGTATTCGATCGGTAAATTAGAATCTCGTATTTTCTTTACTGGAAAAATTGGGGTGTGCGTACAGGAGAATCATGGCATGGAACAATTATGCCCTCTTTCAATAAAGAGTCAAAAACTGGCATAATTCCCTGCAAAGCTTCCCTTTTGAGGGGATATTGCTTTTGACATGGCCTGTAATCAGATTTTGGGGTGATTACAACCGGTTCACAACCTTTGATTAAACCCACATATTTGTGTTTAGCCCACAATGTGGGAGGTATTTCTGCCAGAACAGGGTGAATGTCTGTGACAGAAATAGCGCCCACCTCATGTTTCTCCAGTACACTTGTCCCAATTGCAGTAACAGTTCTCTGTACCTCTACCTCAAAATCACATTTTGACGTAAATGCCCCCATTTCTTTACTGTGTTTCTCATTTGCATTTATTTCAACCCAATCTGTTGCTGTCATGCAGTCTCTTACAAACAGGCCTAAATCTGCCCACAGTTGCTCTTTGGCCTTGGCCACTGATAAGTGCGGAGCAGCTCCCCCTGCTATTAAATAACAATGCATCTGCTTTTCAGTGAGACAAGCAGAGAGCGCACACACATTTTCTGTCCAGAAAATCTTATCAAACTTCACAGTCTCTTTTTCTTCCCCAATAAACCAGCCCTCCTCATATTGCGGTTCACGTTCTACACCAACATGTGACGTACAATGCAGCTGATCAGGTGACATAATGTCTGTGGTAAATGATATTGTTCGATCTTTTGCCAGTTTTACAATCATTTTTGCCCAATCATCATTTTCCACCCGCCACACATATGCCCATTGTGGCTCAAATTTAGCACAACATAGTTGTGATTTTTCTTCAATGCTAATGCCAAATGAATTTCCCGTAAGGGTCAAATTTAATTCACACATTAAATCTCTGCCCATTAGAGGGATCGGGCAGGATGGAGAACACATAAACGCATGTTTAAATGTTCTTCCTCCTTCCGTCTCACATTCCAGCGGCACTGTAATTTTGTCACAGATCAAATGTCCCGAGGCTGAAGTGCTTCTTATCACTTCACCTGTCAATTCTGGCATACATGGCAAGTCACATGGTCGGATAGTGGAACGCCCCGCCCCCGAATCGACCAAAAATTCTATTAATGTCCCATCTACTAACATTTTATATTTTGGCATTTGCATAAACCCTGCACTGTTGTACATTCTCAGACATTCATCCACAACATTATCACGTACAGTTAAATCAGTCACACTTAAAGGTTTGCAAGCAAATACTTCATTTTCGGAGAGCCTCATGTAAATCAGTGTATGTGTGAGTGTTGTGTGTGTGTGTGATTAAAAGATGTTCACTTCCCTGTCTCGTGGATGTCCATTGATCCCCCAAAGCCTCACTCTCTCCTCGCTGCTCTCCGCATGCCCACCTTCAATCCGCCCTCCGTTCCGGACAGCTGTTGGCCCAGTGTCCGTCTTTCTTGCACACAAGGCATTTTGTGCAATTGTTGATGCCATGGTCGTCGGTTTCACACAAGCCACAACGCCAATGCACTTTGTATCTCTCACCTCTCTTCTGTTTCTGAGGCCCCTGCTCACGTGGCGCTCTGTTGTTGGTTGATGCGATGACTGCCAGCTGAAGCTCTCTCTCCCCCTTCGCCTTGCTCTTGTCTTTCTGTGTCAACAGCTGTTCCTCCGCGTGCACAGCATGCGCAAGCGTGGAGGCCAGCCGCCCGCTCTTACATTCAATGAAACTCGCTTTCACCGCTTGTGCGATCTCAGGTCTCAGTCCTTTCAGAAAACATCCCTGCAAATGACATTCCCATGTGCCTGGAACAGTACCTCTGTCAGCTGGCTCGTCCAAGCCGCTGTGTTTGCGAAATGTCTCGAACAGTCTGTTGTAATATTCCCGAACCGGCTCAGCTCTCAGCTGAGCGCAGCTGTTGATCGCTTCCGTGTCCACACGTGCTGGGAAAGCCGCTTTTATGGCTCTTGTGAGAGCCCCGACAGTGTTTACATACTGAGCGTTGTCCGGATGTCCCCAATTTCTGTGGCTTCGCCGGTAGTCCACATTCCCCATGCTCCCACTCACTTTATGCCAATTTGTTGCCCCCAGTTTCACAGCCATCAGTCTTTTCAATTCCTGCGTGGTGGGACTGAATTCTTTAGCCTGACTACGTCAGACTTCCTACTTCCGCTAATTTCATTTCACTCCTGTAGTCAGTCTGAGATAGCAGCCTATCTTTCTGTTTTCCACCGGCCTGAAAACAGCCGGGCCAATCAGCAAACAGAAGGCGGGCTGAAAGCCGTGACGTACTCGCCAAGCGCCGAGTTTAAGAGTTAGGTCAGAGAAATCGAAAACGACCGCGGATAGTGAGACACGGATGCAATTTGCTCTGTTGTGGAGAATATTCCAAGCATTAGCAAACTGAAGCCCGAACAAGAAGAGTGTGTATTAAACATTTTGAATGGAGGTGATGTTGTGGCCCTACTCCCTTTGGGAAAAGTTTATTACCGATCGTCAGCGAGAAACTGGGGAGCCTTTTGACAGGTCAGTGTCTCCTTTCTTTTCCAGGTCTTAAATACCGTAAAACTTCAAATAATAGCCCGGGCTTTTATTTGCCCAAATCGTCGAACTGCACCGGCTTGTATTTGAGACAGGCGTCTAAAGTTATATGAGACAGGCCTTTATAATTTAGTGTTGAGATGTTGTTCTTTGAGATGTTGTTCCTAGAGTCTCTAATCTCTAAAAATCTCCAAATGCTCCACGTGAAACTGCGGTGTTCCGACCTTTTACTAGTCGATTGATTTTGATTAATATTTGCGAGGGAGAGAGAGCAAGACAGCGCTCGTGTTGTTTGTTTGAAGACGTGATAGTGCGCGCTCGGCCGGGGCTCGCTCGCTCGCTCTCTCTCTCTCTCTCTCTCTCTCTCTCTGCTTGTTAGCGCCCTGTCAAGTGCAGCAGTCATTCTATTACATCAATCACCGATCAAAAAGGTCGTTTACAGCCATGTTCACTTCGGTATTTCGCTCGCATCAAGTGTTTACAGTGGAAGTTTGATCATAGATTTGAGTTCGATGCATGATGTCTGTGGTTCGATACGGCTGTGTCGCCGCATAACATACGTCATAAACAAACTTATCTGATTGGCTTACGGGTAACCAATGATTTTAAACTTCAGAAATCGCCCCCTAGCGGGAGAGAAAACACTTCTCTATTATGCTATGCCAGACTCTGTCTACGAAGCAAAGTGAAGTAGCAGAGTCTGGTATTACCAGGCTATGAATTCTTGACAAAATGTGGTTATTGCATCAGCAAGTTTGTCACCTGCGTCGTCATGATTTGGCAGATGGGCCATGGCTTCCTTCATGTCTGTCAATGTCCAGGGTCTGAAAACCATCATCGGCCGGTCAGCACCCGCCACCTCTACCATGGGAGCTGTAAAGCTGGGCTTTTCTTGATTCACCTTTGATCTTGTCAGGATTGGTGGTGCGCTAGCCTCAGCGCTGTCTGGATCAGGGGTGTCGGGGACTGTGTCAGAGAACAGTTCAGCCAGGTCTCCTTCTGTGTCCCAGTCTGCGGCAGCTGCTTGTGCTTGTGCTGGTCTTCTGGGCGGAGAGCAGTCAAGGTCGGAGTTTTCGGGTTTTCAATGCCACCACTGGAAAGTGAGGATTTTGGGCCGGTGGTGCCGACCCACTCGCCATTTCATGTGGAGAAACACAAACATTCCTTTTGTTAGTTTTGTCTGGTGGTGCTGACACACATACAGATCTTTCACACATTTTACTGTCTTCATTTTCATTTCTAAGTGCTAATTCTTTCTGCATTTTCTTTCGCTCTCTCTTTTCTGCTTCTTCGAGCCAACATTCCACTGTCTGTTCACATTTATCACATACATGTCGGGCACAGCCACAACAACCTTTTTTTGTTTCACTGCCCTCCCCCACTGACTCTTTCACAACCTTCAGTCTTGTCGTGCTTAGTGTTCCCTCACTGGGGAAGTCATGGTATTTTATTAGCTTTTCAATGTCTAACATACATTTTTCCCCATAATATTTTCTCATTTGATAGAAAACCGGTGTGTCAAATTTTGCAAACTTGCTCTGAGATTTACCCATATTGGCTGTTTCTGTTACTCTGTGGATTTTCCGTTCGACGCTGCGTCTAATAATCTGATGGACGTCTCCACCAGATCTGATCCCGTCACCCCAGATCAGAGAGGGCGCACTCAGTGCTCCTTGCAGATCGATTAACTCCCAGTAGCCTCCTACGTGATCCCCTGATTTTGCAAAACTATCACCTTCTGACTTGTTTTGCAAAACGCACCTCACGCAGTTAGCCCCACTCAGAGCCATGGAGAGAAAGAGTTCCGACACGTGCATAGACTGCCATAGTAACTCAGGAATGCGGAAGTACGCGTGTCGTGGAGCAGGGATTAGTTCCAAAACACTGATAGTTCCAGTATTGAACCCCATTCATTTTCAGTGCTTCCGAAGTACGCTCGCTCTGTAAATTAATGAAATTAGTATTTTTTTTACTTTTACACACATTAGCCAACCTCTTATGAATCTAGTCTGTAGTTATATGTTATGTAGCCAGGTTTAGTAAATTTTTATTGGAAGATAATAGGTTAATTGCAGCGATAGCTTACGTGACTAACACTTCACTAACGTAGCTAACTTACGGTAACCTGATGTAAATAATATATAATAATTTTAAAATTTTTTTATATATGTATATATACACACACATATATATATATATATATAATACTATGCACATATATATATATATATATATATATATATATATATATATATATATATATATATATATATATATTTAAATATAAATGTACACATATATATATATATATATAATACTATGCACATATATATATATATATATATATATATATATATATATATATATATATATATGTGTGTGTCAGGGTTTGTGCAGGTGCTGAAGACGAGGACACGAAAGCTTCAATATAAATGGTTTAATAAACAAAATGAAACTTCCAAAAATGAAACAAGAACAAAACTCCAGGAAATCAGGATTTACACACAACCACACATGGACGACGATCGACAAACACTGAGGGAAAACACAGGGTTTAAAAGAACTGAACCAAACAAGATAATTAACTGAAAACAGGTGCAGAAAATTGGACACAAACGAGGAGCGGGAAAACTTAACAGGACTAAACCAAAAATCACAAGACAGGGGAAGACAAGATACAAAACAGAACTCAATACATCAAAACGTGACAGTACCTCCCCCCTCCCCGAAGGCGCGTCCTCGCGCCGTATAACATCCAAAGGGTGGGAGGGTGGGCGCCCTGGAGGCTGACGAGGGCATGGTGCAGGTCCGGGAAGCCTCCAGGGCGGAGCAGGCTGTGGGCGTGGCCAGGGCGGAGCAGGCTGTGGGCGTGGCCAGGGCGGTGCAGGCTGTGGGCGTGGCCACGGCGGTGCAGGCTGTGGGTGTGGCCACGGCGGTGCAGGCTGTGGGCGTGGCCACGGCGGTGCAGGCTGTTCAGGTGGCCGTGGTGGTGAAGACCCTTCGGGTGGCCATGGCGGTGCAGGCTCTTCAGGTGGCCGTGGTGGTGAAGACCCTTCGGGTGGCCATGGCGGTGAGGACCCTTCGGGTGGCCATGGCGGTGCTATTTTTTCAGGCCTCCATGGATCTTTGGCCGGCCACGGCGAAGGCGTATAGCGCCCCCCCAAAATTTTCTTGGGGAGGACAGGCTCAGGATCGGGAACTGACTTGACATCAACGGGCGCTGGGTCAACGGGTTCTGGGTCAACGGGCTCTGGGTCTGGGTCAACGGGCTCTGGGTCTGGGTCAACGGGCTCTGGTCTGGGTCAACGGGCTCTGGGTCTGGCGCTGGGTCAACGGGCTCTGGCTCTGGCGCTGGGTCAACGGGCTCTGGCTCTGGCGCTGGGTCAACGGGCTCTGGCTCTGGCGCTGGGTCAACGGGCTCTGGCTCTGGCGCTGGGTCAACGGGCTCTGGCTCTGGCGCTGGGTCAACGGGCTCTGGCTCTGGCGCTGGGTCAACGGGCTCTGGCTCTGGCGCATCATGGGACTCGGAACTGGACGGGCCAGCACATCATGGGACTCGGAACTGGACGGGGCCAGCACATCATGGGACTCGGAACTGGACGGGGCCAGCACATCAAGGGACTCGGAACTGGACGGGGCCAGCACATCAGGGAACTCGGAACTGGACGGGGCCAGCACATCAGGGGACTCGGAACTGGACGGGGCCAGCACATCAGGGAGCTTGGGGCTGGTTTCATGCTCTGGCGGGCAGGTGACGGTCTCTGGCTGGACGGTCTCTGGCTGGACGGTCTCTGGCTGGACGGTCTCTGGCTGGACGGTCTCTGGCTGGACGGTCTCTGGCTGGACGGTCTCTGGCTGGACGGTCCTCTGGCTGGACGGTCTCTGGCTGGACGGTCTCTGGCTGGACGTGGCTGACGTGAACCCCAGCCTCGGCAGCCATCCTTTTGGCTAATCGCACTGATATCAGTGGGGGATCAGTCATACGGGATATCAGCCGGGGAAGTGCAGGGACTGATCTGGCGGCAGGGCTGATGCGGTGTGCAGGCTCTAGCGGGCAGGCGATGGGCTCAGGCGCTGGCGTGCAGGTGATGGGCTCAGGGGCTGGCGGGCTTGGCACTGGCTGGAGTGGGAGATCTTCCACTAGGTAGTCAGATCCACACGACCACAGCGTGTGATCCACGAACTCCAGGAAGGATAGATGGAGGTCCCTTACCAGAATTATCTGGGCTAGTGGGTCTTTCAGTCCACCCCAGAAACTCCTTGTTAGTTCTTCCTCATCCTGAGTCTCGTCATCATACAGCTTGATATAAAGTCCTGCATACTCTTCAAGTGAGCGTTCCTCTTGGAAGAGGATTGGGTTGTCGAAGGGGCTCACCTCTTTGTTTTTCCTCCTTCGGCCCATATTTTGATTTTAAGGTCGATCGTTCTGTCAGGGTTTGTGCAGGTGCTGAAGACGAGGACACGAAAGCTTCAATATAAATGGTTTAATAAACAAAATGAAACTTCCAAAAATGAAACAAGAACAAAACTCCAGGAAATCAGGATTTACACACAACCACACATGGACGACGATCGACAAACACTGAGGGAAAACACAGGGTTTAAAAGAACTGAACCAAACAAGATAATTAACTGAAAACAGGTGCAGAAAATTGGACACAAACGAGGAGCGGGAAAACTTAACAGGACTAAACCAAAAATCACAAGACAGGGGAAGACAAGATACAAAACAGAACTCAATACATCAAAACGTGACAGTGTGTGTGTGTGTGTGTGTGTGTGTGTGTGTGTGTGTGTGTGTGTGGGGTGTGTGTGTGTTTGTGTACATTCATATTTATATATGTATACACACATATATAAATAAATAAATATAAATGTACACACATATATATATATATATATATATATATATATATATATATATATATATATATAAATGTACACACATATGTATATATATATACACACACACTTCATTTATTTAATTGGGTTAGGGTAATGCATATATGTGTTTGTGTAATACATATAGTACTACATAAATACACATGCATTCATATACATATATATATATATATATTATATATATATATATATATATATATATATGTGTGTGTGTGTGTGTGTGTGTGTGTGTGTGTGTGTGTGTGTGTGTGTGGTGTGTGTGTGGGGTGTGTGTGTGTGTGGGTTAGGGTTAGTTATGTGTGATTGTAATAAGGACTGTAAAAAGATGGACTAATGAAGCAGAGCAGAGTCTACAGGCCTGCTTCGATTGCACTGATTGGACTGTTTTTGAAGCTGCTACCAACGATCTGGATGAGCTCACAGATACTGTTACATCATATATCAGTTTCTGTGAGGATACATGCATTCCTACCAGGACATTCTTATCATTCACCAATGATAAACCATGGTTTACTGGGAAACTCAAACAGCTTCGTCATGCCAAAGAGGATGCTCACAAAATAAAATCTTGTATAACCATGCCAAGAACAGACTGACAAAGGAGATCAGAGTTGCTAAAAGAGCCTACTCTGAAAACCAGTTTTCATCCAACGACCCATCATCAGTCTGGAATGGCCTGAAGAACATCACCAATTACAAGTCACCATCCTCCCGATCTGTGGACAATCCACACCTGGCTGATGATTTAAACTCATTTTACTGCAGGTTTGAAAAGCCCTCATTCACACCTCTCACCGGCTCTGACCTGCAGTTCACACATCCACCATCACCTCCTACACCCCCTCCTCTCCCCCTTCCTGCCATCCAACCTGAGCTTAAGGTCTGTGTGGAGGACGTGAGCCGAGTCTTCAAAAAACAGAAGACTAGGAAAGCCTCAGGCCCAGACGGCATCTCGTCTGCTTGTCTAAAAGCCTGCGCTGACCAACTGGCCCCGGTCTTCACGCAGATCTTCAACAGATCATTGGAGCAATGTGAAGTTCCCTGCTGCTTCAAACGCTCCACTATCATTCCGGTCCCCAAAAAAACCAAAATCACTGGACTTAATGACTACAGACCTGTCGCTCTCACGTCCGTGGTCATGAAGTCGTTTGAAAGACGGGTGTTGGCCCACCTGAAGGACATCACTGGACCCCTGCTGGATCCTTTTCAGTTTGCTTACAGAGCAAACAGGTCTGTGGATGATGCAGTCAACATGGGACTGCATTATATCCTGCAACATCTCGACAGACCTGGGACTTATGCAAGGATCCTCTTTGTGGACTTCAGTTCGGCCTTCAATACCATCATGCCTGATCTACTCACAGACAAACTGACCCAGCTCTCCATTCCATCCTCGATCTGTCAGTGGATCTCCAGCTTCCTGACGGACCGGCAGCAGCTCGTGAGACTAGGGAAACACACATCCAGGACTCTCACCACCAGCACTGGCGCCCCCCAAGGGTGCGTTCTCTCCCCACAGCTCTTCTCCCTGTACACTAACGACTGCACTTCTAAAGACCCCACTGTCAAGCTCCTGAAATTTGCAGACAACACCACTGTCATCGGTCTCATCCGAAACGGTGACGAGTCTGCTTACAGACTGGAGGTTGAACAGCTGGCTGTCTGGTGCAGTTATAACAACCTTGAGCTGAACACGCTCAAAACAGTGGAGATGACCGTGGACTTCAGGAGGAACAGCCCAGCACTCCCCCCACTCACCATCATGAGCAGCACTGTGGAAGCAGTGGAGTCATTCAGGTTCCTGGGCACTATCATCTCTCAGGACCTGAAGTGGGACAATCACATTGACTCCATTGTGAAAAAGGCCCAGCAGAGACTGTATTTCCTTCGCCAGCTGAGGAAGTTCAACCTGCCACAGGAGCTGCTGATTCAGTTCTACTCAGCCGTCATCGAGTCTGTCCTATGCACTTCCATCACTGTCTGGTTTGGTTCAGCTACCAAATCAGACATCATGAGACTACAGCGGACAGTCCGGACTGCAGAGAGGATCATTGGTGCCCCCCTGCCAACCCTCCAGGACCTGTACTCTTCCAGAGTGAGGAAGAGAGCAGGTAAAATCATCACAGACTCCACTCACCCTGGACACCACCTGTTTGAACTGTTACCGTCAAGACGGAGACTCAGATCACTGGCCACAAGAACATCTCGGCACAGGAACAGTTTCTTCCCACAGGCCATTTCCCTCCTGAACAGTTAACATATCTCCCAAGGCATATGCCTTTAAGTGCAATACCCCCACTGTTTAGTGCAATATCTCCTAAACTCAGGTTATTTATATTTATATTTATTCATACTATTCAAAATACTGTATATATGTTCATAATCCGAAAATGTTTATTCTAAACCCAACCGTGGCCTTATATTTTATATTTTATAGTATTTTCATATATATATATATATATATATATATATATATATATATATATATATATATATATATATATATATATATATATATATATTTTTTTTTATTTTTTTTTTATAATTTTATTTTTAGATTTTGTATTACTGTTTCTTGTTGTATTTGTATCTGTATATGTGCACTGGAAGCTTCAGTACCAAAGAAAATTCCTTGTGTGTGCAAGCACACTTGGCAAAAAAGCTATTTCTTATTCTGATTCTGATTCTGATTCTGATTCTGATTGAAACATGTGTACTGTACACAGTACGTACATGTATTTGTGTGTTTTCTGATGAATGGTAGTCTAAGATTAGGGTAGGATGAAGGGGTACATTAGCCATACTGACTCATTAACTATCTCTCCGGTTTAATTTTATGAAGTTAATATTTACCGAACATTGCTGTAAATATAGTCGTTGCTTTCTACGTTATGGGAGCAGTCTATTTTCCTCCTAAATCATTCATTTGTACATACACAGTGTAATTATATTTTATGCTGGTTGGAATTCTGCACAGATTGCAGACCTCTTTCCGTGATCACGAAGGTAGGCTAATGGCTGAATCGGAATTTATACGCAATATCACGGGAATCAATAGCCTAATACAGCCCAGTTGTGCTAAAGTAAATATCATGAGACGTCCATCATCAGATGAATGACATGGAAAAGTTAAGTTAGAGCCGCTAAAGCCAGTGCTACTACCCATGCGAACATGAACACTAAAGCTTTTCCTTCCAAAAACATAGCCTAAAACGTATCTAAGTTGTCACCCTGCCTCTCCAAATGCAAAACTGACATTAACAAAATGCACTAACAGCTTAAAAAGTACTTGGGTGTGTGTTTTATGTTATATTTACCGTTTGATAATGCAATCGCTGCTGTCTGTCCATAGAAGAACATGACAGCCCGCGTATGTTTTGGAACTATTGGGGCTTACATGAACCACGTGACAGCCGTCGCGGCGACATCAAAGCGTGTCGCAACTCTCTCTATATACGACTCTGGCCCCACTGTATTAACCCTGACCCGCCCGTAAGTCTCAATTGACCCCAATACGCTGCTGTACGAAGATCCCCTGATTTTACAAAACCGTCACCTTTTGACTTGTTTTGCAAAACGCACCTCGCACAGTTAGCCCCTATTGCCTCAGTACTCTTGACTTACGCCACAGAAACGAACAGACACAGCCACTATGTTTTTTACCCACAAATTGAAAAATATTTTAACCCAAAGAAAAATATTTTGTCAGACTCTTACCAGAGATACTTTGGTTAGCCTCGGGTTCGTTCCTGATTCCAGTGGAGCCCCCTTCCGTTCCTGGTGGCGGTCGGCCTCTCTCTCTTAAGGCTAAGCGAGGTAGAGCTGGAGATCTCCTCCAGGAGGATCAGTCACCGTCCGCCCTCAGGTCCAGTCGGCAAACTCCAAGGAATCCCACTTAAACTGACACCAAGCTTGTTACGGCAAAATTTACTAACCAATCAATATCACTGAGAAAGAGTCATTCAATAAAAAGAAGTATTTTATTCCTGCAGGAATAGGTTCAGTCCCAAACACACAAAGTTCAATTCGTGCGAGGAGTGACACACAGAGAGAAGCAGGAGGGGGTTTAAGTACTCTTTTCAAGGACCTTTCCTGCTAAGTTTACAGATATGAGCGAACTGTTATGTCTTTTTAGGGGCACAACAGGCGCCTCTGCCTCTCTCCAGACCATAGCCTAATACAGAAATACACTGGTCAAAAAGCTGACCAGGCCCTAAGGTCAAAGGTCCCCTCCCATCGGCTCCTGCATGTCACACTCTGCACATACACACAGTTTAGTTCATGTAATCAAAATCATCAGAAACCACATAACTCAAATCCATCTAGTAAATTAACTACTGATTATCATAATATTAATGTAAGATTAACATAAGATTAAAATTTTCCACTACATAAGCTATCGCTGCAATTAAGCTATTATCTTCCAATAAACATTTACTAAACCTGGCTACATAAAATATAACTACAGACTAGATTCACGAGAGGTCGGCTAATGTGTGTAAAAGTAAAAAAAAAATACAGTAATTTCATTAATTTACCAGCAAGCGTACGTCGGAAGCACTGAAAATGAATGGAGTTCAATGGTGGAACTATCACTGTTTTGGAACTAATGGCTGCTCCACGACACGCGTTACTTTCGCATTCCTAAGTTCCTATAGCGGTCTATGGACGTGTCGGAACTCTTTCTCTCCATGGCTCTGTCTCCGTCTCGTTCACTCGGATGTACGTCATTGCTTACGTTGCACGATCGAGTGCCCACTACTGGCGGAAACTGCAATGGGCTGAACTGTTGATTTGTTATTTACATTTTTTCCTTTAAAGCTACACTGTGTAACTTTTTAAGTTTATTCTTAGCTAAAAACACGTAGTTCTTTGAAAAATATATGTGCTCATTAATGTATATTTACTTCAAGTAATAAAGTATTCTCGTGAGTGTATAATATGCCATTGAAAATACATACGGGTAAAGGGTTCTAATGTCGGTCGCCATGTTGCCCCTCCATCTTGAAAGTACATTAGCCAAAGAGGGACATCAAGCTTCGCCTTCCGCGTTTTAACACTCGATGGCACCGTGTCAAGGAGGTCGAACTGGAAGCCATGTTAATCTTGGACTACATTGGCCACTGTAGGAGTTAAAACCAAATCGGAATTGATAGGAACAGAAACTAATATTCACTGGATGCTCATATACCTTTTCACCGCTAGATGGGGGTAAAAATCACACAGTGTAGCTTTAAGGATTTGTTTAATGCAGCATCCAAGTGTATATAGGTACGGTGGCCCAGTAGTGCACAACACAACGACATTTAAAAAGCAAACATAAGTTCACAACACAACGGAATTAAGCCACAACACGACGGAAATGAGCCACAACACAACGGAAAATGTACAACACAAAGGAAATGAGCCACAACACAATGGAAAATCTACAACACAACGAAATAAAGCTGCAACACAACGGAAATGCTCCCGGCCACTAGCGGGATCTTGGAGCGCTGTAAAGTTAGTTTTCCTAGCCATTGTTTAATAGAGTCAGCAGTCTAAATATATCAATACCACGATTAGTTTTAACAGTGTAACCATTGTAACGAATCACACAATAATAATATACATAAAATGTATTTAAGGGGGCCGGAAGGACAATTTAGCTCTAAGGAAATGATTCATCGATTTGCAATGAATCTTGACCGAATCACTATGGAACCGAGCAAATGACTCATTTAGAGTTCATTTGAACGGGCCGTAATTATAACCTTGGCAACAGATATTTATATCCAATCTATAGTGAAACACTATGTATTAGCAAGGTAACTTTAGATTGACGGTACAAGACATTAAATGTGCAAGCACAACACAAGCCAAATATCTTTTCAAATATAAACAAGACTTTATTGATTATTCTAAACACATAAAACTAATGTCTAAACACAATCACACACACAGGCGCAGAGGAAAAGAGAGAAAGAGTGAATTTTCAGAGTGAGAGGCACTTTGTAGGACATAAACCTGAACGAACCACCATGCATTAAATTAAACCTTCGTTTCTTAGACAGGTTATAGACAGGTAATGGACAGGCGAACAAGAGTCTTTACAGTTTGAAGCGCGTTGCAGGAGAGACGTGTAAACGAACTTTACAGCAAACTTAACTTTGAACCGAGACTTTTACGAAAAAGAAAATAAAGGAAGAAATCTTGATGGGTTATTTGTCTGCTGGTCTAATTTGGTCTGGTCGATGTAGAAGCGTACGACCATGAACACTCTCTTGCTGTTGATAGAGAGAGGCACCAACTTAATTCAACACAGAACCGACTCAAAACCGAACTGCTCTCTGAACTGAACTGAACTGAACTGAACCGCTTTGTTCGGGTCTTTAACTTAAAAGTTAGTCCAACCTCTTTTGGAGAATTCTGACCAATGAGACAATGGCATCATTTTAGGAGGTGGATCTAGTTCCTACTTATCGTAAATCATGCGTTATCTGTGATCTCCTTGCTTTCCAGCACTAAGCAGAGAGAACAAGAGGCCACAGTTTAGACATTATTACTATTATAAGAATACAAAACATTTTACACAGATTTCACTCAAGCCAGCTTTTGAATTAAGGGCATACGATTATTTTGATTGGAAGCACAATACTCTTTCATTCATACACACAGTTATATCACCATTTACATGATTTATATGTAATCTAAGCATAATACAAACATGAATTGTAGGAAAAACAAGAATTATGATGTTTGATTATAAGTTCGTCAAGAATTGTTTTGTGATGATTGTATGCATTTTTATATGAGAAGTCTCTTGTCTCTGTGGTTTTTAAGAGGTCTCAACAATGAGGTCATTCAAAAGTCTTCAAGCAGAGGGAAGTCTGTTTTACATCTCGGTGTCATGGGATCAAATGAGCCCATGACATGGGATCATGGGTCCTTAAGAAAGACGTAGTCCGTTAGTAGGGGTCAGGTGACCTCTTTGCTAGGGCCCTGAGCAGTTCCATTTCGGAACAGATCTGTCTTTCCAAATTAGAGAACTTTGACAACGTTCTTCCTGTTTTAGGCTTATCTCTGTTTTAGGCTTATTGAAACATGACAAAAGAAAAAAAAAACTTTAACAGAAATCTCCTAACAAATAGTTTACTGTAAATTAGGGCTGTAACAATAGGCGATATAAAATCGTAATCGCGATACTCAGATCCACGGTTCCAATGTGATAAGGCAGAATCGCGACACACCCCTTCCAACTCCCAGAGTTATCCTTCCCGTCCAGATCCAATGCTACCACATCTTTAAATTACTATTATAAAAGGTTTCTAGTGTCAATGTATTGCTTGTTTTTTCTGTTTACATTGTATGTTGTGACACTTATCTTCTCTCCTGATCGAACATAGAATGCTGCTAGGTCAGAGCGGCCAAAGCACAATATATAATTCTGTGAATTACACTGCACAAACCAAAAGTAATACTACCCACCGGATGAAGAAGGGTTGGCTCTCCCCAGAACATAAAATATTAATTTTATTTTATTTTCCGTGTTCGCATTTATGGGGAAAAAACAATGTTAAGGACGTGACAGTTCTCTGGAAGCGGCACTAAAACTTTCACAGACCTCGAAAAGAAAGCACAAAGCCTTTCTTTAAAGTGAATTTCGCTTTGTAGTAATTGTATCTTAATTTTTAATTAATGTTTCATCAACCAATTACCTGGATTTAATAAATAAGAAGTAAATATTGCAGACAATAGGCTAATCACTACACGGAGGCGCCGGCGCGTGAACTGGAGCTCGTCTCATAAATGAAGCAAAACTCAGCGTATAAGGTACTTGTCTCACATACCTGAGAAATAAATATATATTGTAATGTCTACTTTTAAACAGAACAATTCAAAACGAAAGAAAACAGACTGCTCTCTGCTTATGTAATCCGTATGAAAAGTGCATTTCTCTCTGGTGCGTTAACTACTGCGAAGATCGCGAGTCAGTATCGTCAACTTCCTCTTTTCAGCCGGCACTGACAGAAAACACTTGTTTATTAATAAACAATTAAAATGCCTCCTTGCTATATTTGACATATTCATAATCATTACTTTTGCCTGTTCTTTGTGACAGCTATTAGGTGCTTTATTGGCAGCGCCACTTACATGTTACATGAACTCGTCACCACCGCATCAGCAATGAAAACATGGAGATTTTTTTAGACAATAATCACACAACCTATTTGATATTCTATAATTAAATACTCAGTGACTCATCCCAACCAACAATAAAAAAAATGTTTACTTGTAAGCGTCTTTTTACACGTTATGTGTCATGTGACTAGTGACTACTTTTCCATGTGATGCGAGCTAGTTGAAGAACGTGAGGAAATCGTGTAGGCTAGTCGACAAGACCCACACAATTTGCCGCAAGTGTTTTAAGAAGCTTCCTCAAATGACCAGCAACACGTCCAACATGCCGATGCATATCCTGTACGGCACCATCCCGAAATCAATTTAGTTGGAGCACAGAAAACAACCCAAAAGCAGTAGCCTATACTGCCTAGTTTAGTTTAATAATTTGCATAGTTAATATTGTTCTTTGGTGTTCAGTTTATTCAGGTTTTTCAAATGTTATTTAATAAAAATAAAAAAAATTCTCAATCTCTCTTTTTTTCACCCCCAAGCTCCGCCCCCTCAAGCCCCGCCCCCGTGATAGAATCGCAATACGAATCGAATCGTGGGTCAAAAATCGTGATACGAACCGAATCGTGGGTTAGGTGTATCGTTACAGCCCTACTGTAAATACATGAAGGGTATTGGAAAAAAGTCACCTGTATTATGTCAGTCTACTATCAAATACAATCAAGCTTTGGATTTTGAACATGTCTGTTTTTGAATGTTAAAAGTAATTTTAATTAATGCAAATGATACGTTTTAACAACTTGGAGGAATTGACAGACGTTCATCTGCGCTGTGGTAGCGCGTCAAAGCCATGGTCAAAGCGTTCTATAAATATAAAAATATAAATATGCAGCTATAATGCACGTAGGTGATTGAATTAATAAATCTCGATATACAATGGTTAGCTACATACTGTTAAAACTAATCGTGGTGTTGGTATATTTTTATGTGACTCTCTATTGAACAATGGCAAGGAAAACTAACTTTATCCTTTTACTGTCTATGAATTTATCGCGCCTGAGAGCCCTCTAGTGGTCGTGAGCATTTCCGTTGTGTTGCGGCTTTATTTCGTTGTGTTGTAGATTTTCCGTTGTGTTGTAGATTTTCCGTTGTGTTGTGGCTTATTTCTGTTGTGTTGTAGATTTTCCGTTGTGTTGTGGATTAATTTCGTTGTGTTGTGACTTAATGTAGTTGTCTTGTGAACTTATGTTTGCTTTTTAAATGTCGTTGTGTTGTGCACTACTGGGCCACCGTATGTAGGTGTGTTTGGGTTGTTTTAAATTAAAAATATATATAATTAATATATCAATGTTGTTTGTGGTGGTGGGGATTAGACCTGCCGTGAGATCTGCGGTGACATCACAATTGTGTTGCATTGTGGTATATGGAGCTGTCTGAAGTGTACATATGAAGTAGACTCACTCCCTCTGTCAAAACATAGACTGTAAAAAAATGGACAAAGCGTCTGTGACGTCACCCATAGACTTTCTGAATAACAGTTCTGAAGCCGAATATCTTGGGAAAGCCTAACCCCGCCCACCTCCTGGTCAATCCATATATGGGTAAAAGGGCGGGCTTTGTGTGAGACTGAGCCGGCCGGTGGACACGCCTGTTCAGTCAAGCAGCCTCAGCTGTCTGTAACATTACTATTGCGAGTGTACACAAATATAAGTAAACACTTTGCAGATTGAATGTCCTGTATGAACAAAATGACGGAGTATGTTTTTATGCTTCCACTGTTCGATCGCGCCCGCGAAACACACACACACACACACACAAACACGCGCCTGCTTCTCTCTCACACACATGCACACACAATGTTCAATGGTGCCTGCGTCTCTCTCTCTCTCTCACACACACACACACACACACACACACACACACACACACACACACACACACACACACACACACACACACACACACACACACACACACACACACACACACACACACAGTCTGTTGCACTATCTTTATGAGGACTCTCCATAGACATAATGGTTTTTATACTGTACAAACTGTATATTCTGTCCCCTTACACTAACCCTACCCCTAAACCTACCCATCACAGAAACCTTTCTGCATTTTTACATTTTTAAAAAAACTCATTCTGTATGATTTATAAGCTTTTGTGCCCATGGGGACCTCTATTTAGGTCCCCACAGTGACTCGAGTCCCCATGAGTCTGTGTGCATTCGGGTTTAAGTCCCCACCAGGATAGAAAAACATGTCCACACAAACACACACACACACACACACACACACACACACACACACACACACACACACACACACACACACACACACACACACACACACACACACACACACACACACACACACACACGTTGGTGCAACAGCATTATGAGGACTCTCCATATGCGTAATGGTTTTTATACCGTACAAACTATATATTATATCCGCCTACACTGCCCCTATCCCTAAACCTACCCATCACAGGAGACATGCTGCATTTTTAAATGTTTAATAAAACATTGTTTTTAATGTTTTTAAAGCCATTTGTTTTATGAGGACTTTTGAAGTGTCCTCATAAACCACCCATAAGTTGTAATACCAGTGTAATACACATGTCATGTCATTATACAAATTTGTGTTTCCCCCCCCCCACACACACACACAGTTTTAAAAGCAAAACATATTTCTCCAACCCCATTTCAAAACAGTCTGTGGGTTCTATCTTTGGGACATTCATCATATCGCATTGGTTTTCATTTCTTGTCCTCAGAGCACTAATCTGTTTATTTTTAAGTTACACATTCTACATTGCTTTAAAAAGAAAATCAAATGTGTTTTTAATGGTAGTATTATTTTATTATTATATGGAAATCAGTTATTTATAATTCAGATGAGAATAAAGTTAGGGTTAATTAAAGTTAAGGAAAAAAATATATATTGATCTGAAATATAGCAAATTAATTTTAAATTCATTCAGGTACAATTACCAAACATATCTCAAGGTCTTTTTGTCTTTTTATAAATTTTTATTAATAAACTAATTGTATAAAACTATTGTCAGTGCACTACAAATAAACTGGTTCTAAGCCTTTATTAATACAACTCATTTAAAAAAATACAAGGCTTAAGACAATGATAAAAATGCTATCTATATTTTTGTGTTGCTTTTCACTCCATTGTACCGAAATCGTACCGAACCGTGACGTCTGTGTACCGTTCCACCCCTAGTATTGTCGTCATACCTATAAATTTGTTAAGCTATGCTAAAATTGGTATGAATGGTTTCCAAAACGGTAAAAAACTATTGTTTTACTCAAGGGGAGGTGGAAAATGAGCTTAATTCCCCAAATGGTGGAATATCCCTGTAACGTTAGCTAGGCTTATCGTTAGCCGGGTATCCAATCATCATCCATCAAACGCTGTCAAGTGTGATCAGTGTGAAAAGAGATTCTCAAACAAACAAAATCTTAAACTTCACATGAGAATCCACACTGGAGAGAGACCGTTCACATGTGATCAGGGAATAGTTTTGCAAAAAAAAAAAAAAAATGGCTTGAGCTTCACATGAGAGTTCACACCGGAGAGAAGCCGTTCATGTGTGATCAGTGTGAAAAGACATTCCCACGGAGACAAAATCTTAATTCTCACATGAAGATCCACACCAGAGAGAAGCCGTTCACATGTGATCACTGCGGCAAAACATTTCTTTGGTCATCAAACCTGAAGAAACACCTGACAGTTCATACGAAGGAGAAGCCACATTCATGTTCTGTGTTCGGAAAGAGTTTTTCACTGCTGCAAAGTTTACAAACACATGAGAAAACTCACACTGGTGTGAGAGAGTACATGTGCTTTGAGTGTGAAAAGACTTTTGCTACAGCACAAAGTTTAAAACTGCACCAGAGATTTCACACTGGAGAAAAACCTTACAAGTGTTCACACTGCGACAAGAGATTCAGTCTGTCTGGAAATCTAAAAGCGCATGAGATGATCCACAGCAGAGAGAAGCCGCACACGTGTGATCAGTGTGGGAAGAGTTTCCCTGTTAAAACTAGCCTGAAGATACACATGAAGATCCATGCAGTGGAGAAACCACTCAGTGGAGAAACCAATTAGTTTCCTAACAGCCAAAATGAGTGACAGGACAGATTGTGGGTGGGCGTTGTGACTATTTTATATTGTGATCTTGAAGATTTCTACGAACTACTTATCAATTGGATCATCAAGATTGTGATATTTTATGTCTTTGTAAAATGGTTAAAACTGCAATGTAATCAATCTAACCCTCAAAACTATTTATATTTCCTTTAAAAAATGGTTGGTTTTATTCATAGACTGTAAAAAAAGATGGACGACGCCCCTTCGCTCTTTTCCATTGGACAGAACTGAAGCCGCCAGAGTCCCGATATGGCGCTGACATCTTGGAACTTGAGTCTGCGCAGTTGCATTTTCGGGACCAGTCATGCGCAGTTGTGAGCAGGAAGTAAAGCCGCAAAATCAAGGCTCCGCCCTCACACTCGTTGAATCAATCGCAAGCACACGCCCTGCATCTGCTCCGTTCCTCTCCAATAATGTCTGCTGATTGCAGTACCTCGTTAAAATAAGGTAAATAAAACTACTAACCACATAGTAGACATTATGAAAAAAAGTCTGTTGGTGTTTCAGTGACTACTTCGCACAGAGAACCTGTCAATCACAGCTGTCAATTATGATGTCACAGCACCGTTTTTATAGCTTCAAATAACTAACTAAAAACAAACTTATTTTAAAAACAAACACTTGAAATTACATCAGCGTGATATAAACTACAGTAAATGACAGAAACTATCTTTAGAAAAAAGAGATGTGAAGTGTAATTTAATTATTTAGTTGGTCTCACGTCCCGTTGAATAACATGTGGAGGCGGGGCTTATGACCTATACTAGGACCGGTCACCGGGGGGCGATCGAGACGTTTTGGCTTCACTTTTGAGGGCTTGTGCGGCACGCTTGGTTTTATTAGTGAAATGTTCTCTATTTTCAATAAATCACTGAACCACAATTGTCTTAATAAAATATACACAATATTTTGAATTATCACCTTAATTTTTTTAATAAAAATTAAAAGACCCATGGTCTTGGAAAATGCGGACTAAAACCGAGAATCCAGTCATAAAAATTTATTTTACTGTATAACGAGGAATGTCATGAAATGTCATGAAATCTATGAAGAATAAATCAAAAGCAGGTCAGTAAAGACTTCAATTAAATCAGATCACGATATGGAGTAGTGTCTGAGAATATTAAACCACAAAAGACTGTTTAAATATAAATCCTGCATGCTCTGCGTGTCTCAATGAATGAACATTTCGTTTACCACACACACACTGAAGCACTCGTGACACTTGCTGTGTTGTCATCCTCTGCCGTCTCACTACATATGAGGACATGAGTGCATGAACTTCATCTCCAGAGCCGCTCTGAGAATCACTTTATGAGCATTTAACTTTTTCATTTGAGAGAAACTCGTCATATAACTAGAAGAAATTATGACAAATATTTTACTGTTGTACAGTAGAATGTAGCTACGTCTTAATGTAATAATAACATTAGAAACTAGAATGTACATTTCCATGAGAAAATGTGAAATGGTGCTTGCAGTGGCAAAACTCGCCGCTCGGTTGCTAGGGTGTGGTACATGATTGCATACGACCAAACAACCAGATGTTCTGGTGCTGAGATATGGCTTATTCATGTGTTCAGGTGGTTGCTAGGCGGTTGCTAGGGTATTCTGGGTGGTTGCTAGTGCATTGCTAGACGGTTGCTAGGGTATTCTGTGTGGTTGCTATGGTGTTGCTAGGCGGTTGCTAGGGTGTTCTGGGTGGTTGCTAGGCGGTTGCTAGGGTGTTCTGGGTGGTTTCTAGGGCGTTGCTAGGCGGTTGCTAGGGTATTCTGGATGGTTGCTAGGCAGTTGCTAGGGTGTTCTGGGTGGTTGCTAGGCGGTTGCTAGGGTATTCTGGGTGGTTGCTAGGGCGTTGCTAGGTGGTTGCTAGGGTATTCTGGGTGGTTGCTAGGCGGTTGCTAGGGTGTTCTGGGTGGTTGCTAGGCGGTTGCTAGGGTATTCTGGGTGGTTGCTAGGGCGTTGCTAGGCGGTTGCTAGGGTATTCTGGATGGTTGCTAGGCGGTTGCTAGGGTGTTCTGGGTGGTTGCTAGGCGGTTGCTAGGGTATTCTGGGTGGTTGCTAGGGCGTTGCTAGGCGGTTGCTAGGGTATTCTGGGTGGTTGCTAGGCGGTTGCTAGGGTGTTCTGGGTGGTTGCTAGGCGGTTGCTAGGGTGTTCTGGGTGGTTGCTAGGCGGTTGCTAGGGTGTTCTGGGTGGTTGCTAGGCGGTTGCTAGGGTATTCTGGGTGGTTGCTACGGCGTTGCTAGGCGGTTGCTAGGGTATTCTGGGTGGTTGCTAGGCAGTTGCTAGGGTATTCTGGGTGGTTGTTATGGTGTTGCTAGGTGGTTGCTAAGGTATTTTTGATGGTTGCTAGGCGGTTGCTAGGGTGTTCTGGGTGGTTGCTAGGCAGTTGCTAGGGTATTCTGGGTGGTTGCTAGGGCGTTGCTAGGCAGTTGCTAGGGTATTCTGGATGGTTGCTAGGCGGTTGCTAGGGTGTTCTGGGTGGTTGCTAGGCGGTTGCTAGGGTACTCTGGGTGGTTGCTAGGCGGTTGCTAGGGCATTATGGGTGGTTGCTATGGTGTTACTAGGTGGTTGGTTGTTGTCACAGATGGTCACTATTGGAGTTCTTAGCATTTCTTGGCATAATTTAGCACTTACCTAATCGCTATTAGCATGTAGCTATTCACAGCTAGCATGTGTAGCATGTTGGAAGACCTGTTTGCTAGCATGAGTAAAAAGAGCCAACCCCCATCTCTATATGATTGACCGCTGCCAAGTCACTCCCTAGCAACCAAAGAGAGTACCCTAGCAACCATTTTGCAAGACCTATTTCTCTGCATCAGAACATCCTGTTTGCTAGCATGAGTAAAAAGAGCCAACCCCCATCTCTATATGATGTTCTGATGCAGAGAAATAGGTCTTGCAAAATGGTTGCTAGGGTACTCTCTTTGGTTGCTAGGGAGTGACTTGGCAGCGGTCAATCATGAAACTCCAAAGGCTGATTGTCAGTGTGAATGATATAAACCAACCCCCATATCTGTACGATGTTCTGATGCAGAGATGTAGGTCTTGCAAAATGGTTGCTATGATACTCTGTTTGGTTGCTAGGGAGTTGCTTGGCAGTGGTCAATCATGAAACTCCAAATGCTGATTGTCAGTGTGAATGATATAAACCAACCCCCATCACTATACGATGTTCTGATGCAGAGATATAGGTCTTGCAATATGGTTGCTAGGGTACTCTGTTTGGTTGCTAGGGAGTGGCTTGGCAGCGTCCAATGATGAATCTCCAAAGGCTGAATGTCAGTGTAAATGATATAAACCAACCCCCATCACTATACGATGTTCTGATGCAGAGATGTAGGTCTTGCAAAATGGTTGCTAGGATACTCTGTTTGGTTGCTATGGAGTTGATTGGCAGCTGCCAGTGATGCATCTCTAAAGGCTTCTTGTCAATGTGAATGATATAAACCAACTCCCGTGCCTCTGTGACATTCAGAATGGAAGATATCCCTCTTTGGATTTTGGTTGCTAAGGTGCTCGACAATGGTTGCTAGGGCGTGGCCAGTAAGTGTTGAGGTGATTCAGGATTGGCTGTTTGCTGGCCCGAGTCAAACGAGCCCACCCTCATGTTTCTATGACACTTCTATCTGGAGATATCCAGAGGTGGAAAGTAACGAATTACATTTACTCGCGTTACTGTAATTGAGTAGTTTTTTTGTGTACTTCTACTTTTTTAAGTAGTTTTTAAAATCTGTAATTTTACTTTTACTTAAGTATGTTTTGTTTGAAGTATTGTAATTCGCTACATTTTAAAACATATCCGTTACTGAGTAAAAAAAAAAAAAGCTTTGGGTGAAAACATTGCGCTGCGGAAACTACAGCATTATTGATTGAAGGGCGGGAGAACAGACGCGCTAAAATCAGAAAACAATATGGAGAAGCTGACGGACAAGACAGACAGTGATGCAGACCCAACTGACAGACAGACAGAGATGCAGACCCAGCTGAACGTGAAATGCTGTCAAAATCTCACTCGCACACATACCGGTATGTGAAAGCCCTGGTCAGGGAATAGCCTTGCAGATGTCACGTAAAACACGCAAACTGGTAGATGTATGGATGAATAAATCGATTCATTGTACAGTAAAGCTGTACAATAAATAAAATCGCGACATGATCTGTGAATATTAAAGCACAAAAGACTGCTATGCAGCTATATAATCTGCTAGTTCTGCGTGTCTCTGTGTGAATGAGCTGTGCAGTTTAGTCTACTTATTACTACATACTCAAGTACGCGACGCGCTCATGGTGTTTTCAGCATCGCACACACAATACAAGTAGCCTAGCCTACATGGATACATGAACATTTCCATGAACATCGCCTAATAAGCATTTTCGTAATTTTATTTGAATGGAAAAAACCATTGTCAAATACACTCTGAAACAGGACTTAACCCCTCAAAATAAAAGTTCGGTTTTACTAGCAGAAATTATCACAGATATAGGCCTACAGTATTACTATTTTAGGCCTACAATAGAATTTACTTCTCATAATAATATTAACATTAACAGAATAAACAACAACAATGACAATAATAAGGAATATAATTGTTTGTGCATGGTTTGAGTACATCTGTTTTGCAGCACTTTGCCAAAAACTAAAATGATAAAACACCTTTGCTAAACTTTTATTTGATTACCACCGTTTTTGATAAATCTATATTTGTATTAAATCATAAAAAAGAAAACAATTCTGAATAAAAAACATTTCATAGAACTCAATTGTTTTTAAACATTAAAGGATTAGTTCACTTTTAACAAAAACTTTTGCTGATAGTTTACTCACCCCATGTCATCCAAGATGTCCATGTCTTTCTTTCTTCAGTCGAAAAGAAATTAAGGTTTTTGATGAAAACATTCTAGGATTTTTCTCCATATAATGGACTTCAATGGGACCCAAAACAGTTTCAGTGCCGCTTCAAATGGCTTTAAACGACACCAGACGATGCATAAGGGTCTTATCTTGCGAAACGATCGGTCATTTCTAAAATAAATAAAAAAACTGTAAGTTTTATGCGCGGTCGTGACTCTCCTGTTCGAACTCGTTCATCATAATGAACGAGTCTTTTTTTCGATTCATTTCGTTCATTTAACAAACAAAATGACTCGAAGAAAGACTCGTTCATTTTGATGAACGAGTTCGAACAGGAGAGTCACGACCGCGCATTACGGAACAGAGTAAGGCATAAAACTTACAGTTTTTTTATTTATTTTAGAAATGACCGATCGTTTCGCAAGATAAGACCCTTATGCATTGTCTGGTGTCGTTTAAAGTCCTTAGAAGCTGCACTGAAACTGTTATTTGGACCTTGAACCGTTTGGCACCCAGTGTATTACATTATATGGAGAAAAATCCTGGAATGTTTTCATCAAAAACCTTAATTTCTTTTCGACTGAAGAAAGAAAGACATGGACATCTTGGATGACATGGGGGTGAGTAAACTATCAGCAAAAGTTTTTTTAAAAGTGAACTAATCCTTTAATAAGTTATTAATGATATAAATAAGTTGTTCATCTAATTCCTAATCAATTATTAAAATTAGTTGATTAGATATGTTTTATTGAACAAATGTTTCAATTATTTAACTGTTATTTTAACTGATGGGAATAATAACCATAATTTAACAATACAATATAAACCGTGATATTTTCTGAGACGGTTATGTGAATCTCTCATAGGTTACAGCCCTTCAAAGGAGAGTCTCCCACCCCACCCCCGCTGTTAAAGTTACTCAGTAACTTTTACTCTGAGTAAATTTTAAATGAGCTACTTTTTACTTTTACTCGAGTAGATTTTTAGACCGGTACTTTTACTTGTAATTAAGTAAAATTTTATTGAAGTAATAGTACTTTTACTTGAGTAGAAAATTTTAGTACTCTTTCCACCTCTGGAGATATCCCTTTGATCTCTTTTAATGGAGGTCTATGGAACTTGTTGCTAAGGAGCTCTAAATGGTTGCTAGGGCGTGGCTTGATAGCTTCACAATGATCTTGAGACACTGATTGGCCGTCTGAGTAAAATGAGCCCGCCCCTTTGTCTCTACGACACTGTGATCCAGAGTTATGTTCAATATAAAAGCGGTTTCTATGGTGTAGGACGGCCCATTTCATGGGCCGTCCTACACCATAGTAAGTCTATGGGGGCAACTTTGGGCAGCTCCTGCCCCTCAGGGGTGCAACTTTTACCCCATTTAGGGGTATGTTCTTAAAGAGCCTGTCAGCCTCTTCAAATGTGGCAAATCACACGTTTCTGTGAAATCTGATCTCTGAGCTATGATTCGTCAAACTTTTTCCCCATGTTAAGTCTATGCGTCTTTTTTGGGCCGTTTTTCGCCCCTGGGGCGAACATCGTACCCCCGATCGCTTATAAAAGTCATAGTACACCATTCCCGAACAGGCCGCACGTTTTGACACCTCATTCATGGGTCTTTCAGCAAGCACCATTAATAAGAAACGGAATAATAAGTATGCACAATAACACTAATGTTGCCTTGCTTTCAGCAAGCACCATTAATAAACAAAAATTAACAGTAATCCTCTTGTGCAGCACTAAGTTTGACAAGTTTAATTTGATTAAAAAATAAATTAAATTAATGTTTTATGCCTTCATGTGATTGTAAGGATGGATTTCCTGCAGGGGTTCAAGCTGCAAGACTGCCGAATGACTAAAGAAACGTTATCAGCAAGATGGTAGAAAACTGTACATTTCTTGTCTATTCCACCCACTGCCACTTATACCAACGACGGAAATAAGCGCAGTTACAATAGCTTAATATGTGGGAGAGCGTTGCTATATGAGTGACAATATTGTATTGCAAAAGGTAGCACTTCAAAGTCAATACCAAATCAAACCCATTTAGCACATTATTTGTAATTGAAAAGGTTTAATGACAAAATATGGTTATGGTTACACTTAAAATAGTTACAAAATAGATGTATGAGATGATGTTAACTTATATAATTAATTGTACCCAGCATGTATGTAAAATGTTACCTGGGGAGAGAGAGAGAGAGAGAGAGAGAGAGAGAGAGAGAGAGAGAGAGAGAGAGAGAGAGAGAGAGAGAGAGAGAGAGAGAGAGAGAGAGAGAGAGAGAGAGAGACCCAGAGAATCAGAGCGCCAGAGCATAAAAGACCCAGAGCAACAGTTCAGTCTTGTTTTATCCTTTCCCTGACCATGTGACTAAAACCCAAATGTGAGACATTCAAACTGACCAATCAGATAATTACACTTCCCCCATTGTTCTAAAGGTGTGACAATTCATAGACCCCCAAAGTACACACATCTTGGCCTGCAGGCCTTGATCACTATCAGACCCAGCATGTATCTCCTCTATGCCTTTGGGAACTCCAAATGGTCCTTGTGGTAGAAAGAGGGGGTGGAACACAGTAAAGCATATGTCTTGCAAAGCAAATGTTCATTTCAAACTTCTTGGATTATTTTCAATCCTACAAATCCCCCCTTGGCACCGTTGGCCACACACATGGAGTCCAAAGGTGGCACAATCCATAAAGACATGCTTTCTGTTGTGTGCAGTTGCATCTTCAGACGTTTCGTCCAAGCTTGTTGCAATAGCGGCTGGTCAGTCTTCAGTCTCTGTTCTCCTTTCAGCCCTTCATGAGGAGGCTCCATCAAATGGTGTTGCACCTTTCATATATATGCAAATCATCCACCGACACTTCACACTTCCACAAGAACAGGCACTGAATCTGGGAGGTAGCAGGGATCATGTGATTTTAAAGAGCATAGCACAACAAACAGAAAAAGCATACATATGGCATTTGTCATTGGTCAGATGTTTGATATGGTCAGATTAAAATTTGTCTCTGGCAAAAAGCCCTTAAATTGATGAACTTAAAAATATGGTCAAGGGAGAATAAAAGAAGATCTTACAAGCTCTTACACTGTTTCTGGAAACATTTAAATAAATTGCATTACAACAAAATAAAACAAAACAAAACAAAACAAAACAACAAATGCTGGTTTAAAACCATATTTCATGAAGAGTATCAGCAAAATATTCAGTGTAACCAAACACATAGATTCATTTGAATTAATGTCCAAAAACTTTAACATTTACTTGTTGAAAGTAACAAATAAGCAGAAATCAAATCATTTTCAGAAATGCATCAAAAGTATTAAAGAGAATACAAATATTTGTACTTGGGTAAAAATGAGAAATACTGACATACATTTTAAAATTTAACTTGGTGAGACAAATGATAACGTAAGTGATAAAGTAAATCCAAAGAAAAACAAAACAAACAATAATTAGATGCAATTCACAGTTATAATCAATCAGTCTAGACTTGAATAAAATTGTATGAATTACATTTTGTGAGGAAGAATCAGCTGCAGATTTGACTTTGTGTGAAGATCAAATGGTGTTATCTATATGGCTGCATTTAGCTGTGGCTATGTGTAAATTCATCATGCCCCAAAACAAAGGTGAGTGGGCTTTACAATTGTGATGCAAATTTGGTCCTGTTGTTGTAACAGGGAGCCAGCTTGAGAATGTGAGTATGAGGTGTGATCTGGCTCCAAATGTTCACACACCAATGTTTCAGTTGAGGAGCATGATAAACGTGCAAAGTACAGAGTTACTGAGTCCTGTTGTGAGGAAAGCATTTTCATGGTTAATGCAATTGTGAAGCACATTGTAGCCACATGGCCTTTCTATGTTCCTGTACCTGGTCTTACTGCAGCTATATGGAAAATAGCTGAGTTTTCCACCAAGGAAACAAACAAATTCAACATAGACACACACATGTAATTTGAAATTGCTATGCAATTCCAGTTAAACAGTTATTCCAGTTTACACAAGATACATGGCCTAGAATACATAGCATCTACAACCTTTTAACCTAAGTGTTTCTATACAACACTTACAGTAAAGCAATCATGTGTTTTAAAGAATAAACTTAATTAGTCTATGTGCACATTGTAGTAGCACAAACAACTATAAATTGTGTTCTATGAGCAATGTGTTACGCGCAATTACAAATTTGAAAATACAAACAGGATCATTGCAATTTGGATTTTAAACTTGTTGCTATTAGGCTACCAACCCACTAGCAAGTGAAGTTAATAGCTGAAGGCCTTGCATGAACAAAGCAGTTAACTCACTAAGAGTTTTACCTGTATGTGCAGATCGCTGATTTTTTCTCTTAGAAAGTAGTTTGCTATTTTTCTGAAAATAAGGAGGAGGTCTGCCCCTACCCAGTGACCAGCATTTTCCCTCTTTATGGCCTATTTTCTGACAGGAACTGCAAAACCTGCTTTCTTTACCATAGGGTTGATTGCTACGTTCTCCTGGAGTTTGAGGATTTTCACGACTCTCTAATGCTAATTCACCATGCGTTCTGGTACATGACTCTGCGCTATTACGGTGCTGCATCACCTTAAGAACTGAAATAGGCACACTATCTTGAGCAGTTGCACATGCATTTTCTGAACTCAATGTTTCAGATTCATTAGAGCAAGTCACCTCCTCTAAGAAGTGAACATGCTTTTTAGTCCCATCGCTGTTAAGCATTTTGGGAGACATGGACTTTTTAGCATTTAGCTTAGCCTTCAGATCGGCAATGGTCTCTTTGTGATTTTTACACTTTTGAGTCAGGGCTAACTGCTCAACTAGTAATTTATCTAGCTGTGTTTGAAGATATTTAATCTTTGCCTCAGACTCTTGTGCCTCTGCATTTTTAGATTGCACTTCTTTACATTTAGCATCTATACTTGAAAATAGACACGCTGTTAACTCACGTAGCCTTGTAAAACTTATGAAGTTTAAAACCTCAATTAATTCACCATGTTTTGATTTCTTTTGATGTTTGCCAATTGTGTCCCACCATTGGAGCAATTCCTCATCTGGACATTTAAAATCAATGTACTCTTTCTTGAGTTTACACAAGGTAGGCTCAACTTTCTTGCTCCATAAAGCAAACAGTACGTCACTATTATCAGAAATTTTCCCTTCCATCCCTGAGGAGATCTGAATATTCACAATATTCCCAAATTGTACAGTAATGTGACTATTAAAGCTATTCAAAACCTTCTAAATTCTGTTTCATTCAATTAATTCAAATGGAGACTTTTCCTATCATACCATTAAACAATGAAAACAGACTTACCCATTCCATGGTCAGAAGGTCAGCTTTAGTCCATTCACAAAATCAACTGTGAAAATATTGTCTCATTTGGATGAGAATGATCCTCATTCTGATCAAAGTGAATTTCAGAAAACACACTGCAAGGGATCCCGGGTTTCGGCACCATCTGTAAGGATGGATTTCCTGCAGGGGTTCAAGCTGCAAGACTGCCGAATGACTAAAGAAACGTTATCAGCAAGATGGTAGAAAACTGTACATTTCTTGTCTATTCCACCCACTGCCACTTATACCAACGACGGAAATAAGCGCAGTTACAATAGCTTAATATGTGGGAGAGCGTTGCTATATGAGTGACAATATTGTATTGCAAAAGGTAGCACTTCAAAGTCAATACCAAATCAAACCCATTTAGCACATTATTTGTAATTGAAAAGGTTTAATGACAAAATATGGTTATGGTTACACTTAAAATAGTTACAAAATAGATGTATGAGATGATGTTAACTTATATAATTAATTGTACCCAGCATGTATGTAAAATGTTACCTGAGAGAGAGAGAGAGAGAGAGAGAGAGAGAGAGAGAGAGAGAGAGAGAGAGAGAGAGAGAGAGAGAGAGAGAGAGAGAGAGAGAGAGAGAGAGACCCAGAGAATCAGAGCGCCAGAGCATAAAAGACCCAGAGCAACAGTTCAGTCTTGTTTTATCCTTTCCCTGACCATGTGACTAAAACCCAAATGTGAGACATTCAAACTGACCAATCAGATAATTACACTTCCCCCATTGTTCTAAAGGTGTGACAATTCATAGACCCCCAAAGTACACACATCTTGGCCTGCAGGCCTTGATCACTATCAGACCCAGCATGTATCTCCTCTATGCCTTTGGGAACTCCAAATGGTCCTTGTGGTAGAAAGAGGGGGTGGAACACAGTAAAGCATATGTCTTGCAAAGCAAATGTTCATTTCAAACTTCTTGGATTATTTTCAATCCTACATGATTGCCAAAGAAATTAAAAAACAAAATACAGAATTTCAGAAAAACAAAACATTTCATAGGGTCCTATTATTTTAACACATGCGTTTTCTGCATGTGAAAGTCCACATTAGTCAGATTAAGAGGGGTTTTAGTCAAGTGCAGTTTCTCTCCACCAACTCGCTGATCAAAAGCACGATAGAAAAAACTTGCTGACGACACAGCTTAATGCTCATTTGTTTAAACAACCGGGATGTATTGTTCTCTTTTACAATGTTAGATTTTAAAACTCTGATATCATGATTTAATGTGTATTAAATTATGCGTGAATATTCCTAATCTGTCTGACAGTACTATATCTCTCTATGGGATATGTCAATTTTTTTATATATTTCTAAAGAAAAACATGTCTGTATTAAAGTAAAACTTACTGATAAACATGTTGTTCGAATGTAATTAAATAACATTATATTTATTTTCATATGTCAAATTTATTGTTAAGAGGAAAACACCTTGAGATGTGACATCTCTTTTTTAAGGGGACCTCAGGAAAAACATTAACTAAAGAACCTAATTATGTTACATAATTATTTTGTATGAAAACTAGCGCTTTACTTATGGATTAAAAAGTACTTGTATCAGAGCTGCGCACACTTTCTGATACAACAGTACTTTTTAATCCAAATTCACACAGAGAGAAGTTAATTGCAACATGAAAATTGACAGGCTAAGTTTAAATTTTGTTCATGGTTGTGTTTTTTTCTGTCAATATGTCAGAAAGTATTTTGTATTATCCATCCGTGTTTTTAAAATGTGTTAAATGACGGATGTTTTACTGTTAACACAGCCCTATATGTTGGATTCCTCTAACTTATACTTGATATTCTTTTTAGAATAACTGATTTGCTTTGCTATTATTGGACTCCTGTCCATTCATTCTCAACTATTTTCTATAAATATGGTTGTATTGGCTAACGTTTTTTCAGCTAATGTGTGTCCTGTTTAAAATGTCCCAATGCAAAGACGGCACACGTCACAAATAAAAACAGTTTTTTTTCTGTGGGATTTATCATATTTGGATATTGGAATAATAAATTAAGTAGGCTAGCCTATCTTCAATGTACACACGATGTTCCTATGTTGTTGTTGTTGTTGGTTTTTTACTCTTTTCTATGGGTTTCTTAATTGTAGACTAGTTGATTAGTCTACACATTAGTCGGCACTTATTTACCAACTTAATATATTTGTTGTTCCAAATCACAGATTATTTTGTGGAGAAAAGTTATGCTTAAAAATGAGCATCTGTTTAGGAAAAGAAAAAAGCTTTATCGGTACCTTGTTTACATCAAAATTACACCTCAAAAATTTTCTAAACCCCCCAATTTATCAAAAATGAACTCAGAGATGATATTCTAAATTTTGTACAAAGTGTTCTTTATCCATTTGTTCTTAAATACGCAATATGCCGTAATAAAGTCAAGTACGTTTAGACCTTTTTCAATTGCATTGCATAGAACTTTTTTGTTTTTAAATAATGTGGTCTTTTCTTCTAAATGAAGTTGAAGAAAATATTATCCACCTCTTTTATGACAGATTGTGGAACATCTAATCTAATGCAAGAGCTGCATACACTAAGCGTCACAACCCTTCAGTTTGGATAATAATATTCTTCCTTTTAATGATAGATCTCTCATTAACCACAAGTTCAATCAGGTCTATAGAAATGCTTACTGATACTATACCCATGTGTTCATTTGGGAATAAAGGCTACATTTAATCCACAGCATGCACAACTCAACATTACCCTACTTTAAGATATAGAACAACATCAATGTCAAATAGATATCATTAATCACAATTTCTACTAGTCAAAACTCATTTGAAGATATCCGGAAATATTTTCCAATGGAAGTCAATGGAAGAATATGACTAGTCAAAATTGCATTGATATCTCAAATGAATATTATGACTAGTCATAATCACATTACGATGAGTCAAATTTGGAATTAAGATATCTGGTATTTTATTTTTGACTAGTCAAAACTAAATTATGACTAATGTACATCCAGGTGCACTGTTGCACTGGACATGCAATGTTCTTAAATGTTTTTAATAGTGTAATTGATCAATAAAATGTTTTTTTTTTTTTTTGACAGTTATTCTGAAGTTGCATTATAATATTATTACCTATAGATTCATATACTGTAGTAACTACATATTATATAGTTATAATATCATTAGTAATTTGAAAATTACGTTTTGCAATAATGTATCAATATAGATATTACAGTACAATACCATATAAATGTCAAAATACAGTAAAAATACAGAACAATACTGTTTTGTAGTTTACAGTACTGTTCGTGTGTACTGTAAATTGAATTACAGTAACTTGCTGGCAACCTTGCTGCCAGTACTGTACTGTAAAAATACAAGAAAATTGTTAACAGTGCAATAAATCACTCTTTCTGCAAAACTTCAAACAAGTTCAGGCAGTTGGACGCTGTTTGCAAATCTCATGCTCTGTTTTTGCAAATCTATAAACACATTCTCACTCTAAAACACATTTGACACAGCGATGCATTTGTGTCATAGCAATTGTGAAAAACCTGTAATGTTTCAAACTTTTATGAAAACAAAACGTCAAAATATAGGTGAAATAATGTTTTATCATCATTAAACTTAGAGATGTATTTATGTAAAAATGAAACAACGGTTATTATTGCAATATATAAAAGAATAGGTGATCATACTACATTTTATTATATTTTATATTATTAAAACAAACTTGCTGACAAATGGGTAAAACATGGTGGTTTGAAGGAAAGTATAAATATGTAAATGTACAATTAATAAGTATTTTGGAGCTGCACTATGATCATAAATACAGTCTTTGAATATGTCATCAAATAATTATTCTTCTAAATATGCCTGAAAAGGTTTTTAGCATTTGTCTTTGACCCATGTACTATTTGACATGTTGGCTACTATGTACATTTAGTTCTGTATTTATGTTTTCCTTGCAGTTTTTCTAGATATTTGCCGTTATTTTAATGAAGAAAGAGAATAATGTTAGAATTAGAAATAAAGAATTGTGAATTAGCATCGGTTGCTATAATGATTTAATGATCTATAATGATCAGATTGATATAATGCTTAAATTAATTACCCTCAGTCTGTTGACACCAATGAAATGAGCTTTAAGTGTACATTTACAGGAGATCTGAAGACATCAGCATAATAAATGAGGAGAAAACAGGAACTATTGTCATGAAATAAAGAGTGTTTTCAGCAGATCTGTTAATATTGATGATCCTCAGACTATCAACACTCATTCAACAAGACATTCAGGATCATCAGCAGATCATCTCACTTTATTCTGAGTGTTTGCTATTAGAAACACATTATCTGAGTCAGGATACATGATAAAAGCCTGTAAAACTGCTCTAGTAAAATACATTTGTAGAGCATTCCTGTTTAGTTCACTCAAGATAATAAACATACTCATCCCAAATAATCTTTGATCAAGATAGTTTTATGTTTACATAAATTGCATCACACTGTTTTATTTTTTACTTTACTTTGCACAAACAGACGAAATAACTGTAATATTAATTCTGTTACAGTTGATTCTGAAAGCTGATCTAAATATCTTTAATTAATTATACATATTTCCCTATTTTGCTACATAAATCTATACATAAATGTTAATACAGAGAAATATGAATACAGTTTGCCACCTAGAAACATAGTTGACACTGATCATTATCAGTTTCTGCACATAAAAACTGTTGTTAAAGATCTGATTACTTTATTACAATGAGTTATCATAAAACCAAATCATGTTTCAATTCATATTAATCTGCAGTGGTTGATGAAGATTTTTGAAGATGAAGAACTTTTGCAATTTATTTGCCCGGGTGAAACTGTGTGTCTCTAGTTTAAAGAGGCAAATGTTATAGGTAACTTTGAAAATCAAACATGGAGATGCAAAAACAAGAATTGTTGCTGCTTGCATTGCCACACACACTTTGGTTGTCTTGACAACAGGTTTTATGTTAAAACTAACACAACTATACAGAGGCATATCTGAGCTAATGTGACACAGAGACACTGTATAGAGTCTGGGACAGAGTGTGTGTGTGTGTGTGTCAAGGGTGAGAAAGCTCTTCCTAATGGGCGTTTCACACCGCGAGCTGGAGCTCTGCGTCAGACTTGTCAGAATGTGTTGTATAAAGACAGTAATTTAAATATTGAAATATATTCTCTTTTTCAATAGTACATCGCAAATATACTATCTTTAACTATCTATCTATCTAACTATCTTTAAATATATTAAAAGTATATAGCATCATGCTTTTACCAATTTTCACAATACAACTTTTAACACACTTTAAAATAATTGTAGCTACTTTAGTATATATTAAATATTATATATTTTAAAAGTGTATTTATTTGCACTTTATTAAAAATAATGTTTAGGGATATTTTAACTGTGTGCTTGAAATTATCATTGTAACAATGCATTGAAAGTATTCAAAATGGTTTTGAATTTGAATGTTTTAAAATAGCACACTTCAAGTTAACTAATCATCTCAGCAGTTTCTTATGTTAAATTGAACAGTTCTCTTTGTGGGCGTCTCTCATATTTTTCCAAAATTAATTTTAAATAGTAGTGTAAGGGGTATGCAGTTAAAGACCCAGAACCAGATATGAAGAATGAAGACCCGGAGTCAGAATTATAAAAAATTGAAGAAAAGTTAACTGAAGATAGTTTGCAGTTTCATCAGCAGAAGTCAGCTTCAATACTCACACAGGAGTTCGTAGGCCGCCCCGCTTACAGTTACATAGATCACAGCAGTTATACCATTTTCAAGGTCTACGTCATTGCTTACAGGTTAAATGATTCTCATTGGCTTAGAAATAGATAAACACAGTAATTTTCCACACGTATACAGATAGACGGAAGCATATCTCCATCGATTATGCAGATGACACATTCGGACACACATCATGACCTTCCAGGTCGCAGATTTGGGTTTGATGAGCGCCAGCATGTCTCGAACAACAATTCACTCAATCTCCAATAATGCCAGTGGTTCCTTAACCTGTAACCAAGAAAACTAACACACACACCGACACACAGCTTTTCCAAGGTTGGATTTGGCCAGGCTCTAACTATAAACATGAGCGTCCTCTCCAAACAACAAGATAATGCGTTCTTTCTCTCAACTTTAGTCTAACTGGAAAGTAAGGCTTTAACAAAGAAATGGTCCCTTAAACTATTGGATTCAATGACCCCTATATGTTTTAACACGTTGAAGACCTTTCTCAAACACAAAACAAGTCCCTATTTCATTTCTGGGAGCCGGGATAAATAAGCAAGCACTGTTACTGCATTCAGATATCAAATACAGACATTAATGAAAAGAATATTTCAGTAATCACACTGGTACTTCTTTAACAAAGTAAAATCTCACAAGCCTAGAGAAATCATTTTCAGAAATCAAGCCTAGACTTATTTAATATTTAGAAAGAAAAATATATGATTAATACCTTGATTATAATTACTCATCATTACATATACATTGAAGCAGCAGTGGATTTCAATCCACCCCCTTCAGTAGTAATAGTTTAAATAGACTTTATTATATGATATTTTTTGCAAAAATATCAACCTCAGCTTGGAAAAAAACTGACCTAAGCAGAAGGACATTTTTTTGTGCTTTTTTACTTTTTTATTTTTCTTGCAAAACATACAGAGATGAGATGTTAATGATATACATCTTTCTATACAATATACAAAAAGAACAATAACTTTCTCCACGATGATTGAAGACATAACATGAGATGAGATGAAAGACATAGATCAATGAGTATAGAAGCCCATTACAACCACATATATTATGGGATTTTCTTTCATTATTGATCGTATATCAAATAGAGCTCAAAATTATTGTACAAATACAATAATCATCGTACGTCTGGCAAAACTGATCTCCACTTATAGCTGGTGTGTGGTGATGGTTTTAATAACCGTGAGTCTCGGGCTGGTTTGTCTTCTTCTGTTGATTATCATCATACTGCAGTATTTCATGATCACAGCAGAGAGAGACGAGATGAAGAGTTACAGGAACAGCTGAAGAGTTTGATCAAACTAAATACTGCATATGTGATTTCTCCACTGCATGGATCTTCATGTGTCGCTTCAGGTGACTTTTAAAAGAAAAACTCTTCCCGCACTGATCACACGTGTGCGGCTTCTCTCCAGTGTGGATCCTCTCATGTCTTCTCAGAGATGATGACAGACTGAATCTCTTGTCACAGTGTGAACACTTGTAAGGTTTTTCTCCAGTGTGGATCATCTGGCGCCTGTAGCTTCTTAAAGAAAAACACTGCTGTAATTATGATAAGGATAATTTATTTAAATAATATAACAATTAAATGTTTGCAATATAAAGCACCATAATTTGTTTTTGTATAGGTAAATTCAAGTCTTTATATTCATAGGCTATAGGCTTTTTGTTACAAGAAATACATACAGAACAGTGTTTTCTTAGAATTTATTGATGCAATTCAAATACAAGCAGTATTTAAAGCAGTTTCCCATTCCACACAACTTACAGAATTACATATGAACATTAAGACTGTTAAGACAATTAAGTTTTTGGTAAAAACAGAAAATGTCTACATTATCTTCTGAAAACAGAAATAGATGAATGCAAACCTTTGCAGTAAAAACGTTCAGTGTTGATTGACAGTTATAAAGATTGATTGTCATTAAAAATTAATAAAGCCAACAAATGTTATAATCATAATAGAAGCAACTTTTAATCTGAAGAAATGCAATGAATGAAGATTTTAAAGTTTGGCCCTGAATTATATAAATGCACACTTCAGGTTACTTTTTACTTCTTTAGAGCTGGTCAAAGTGTAGACGGTTTCACACCAGAGGTTTTCATCATCTTTTTTTTCCTTGACATCAGTGACATCAAACACCTCATATGGAGGAATCAGCACCTCTTTCTCTTCAGGGTGCTTTGAATATGTCGTCACATCAGCACCATAACAAGTGTAGATTTCAAAACAAGATTTAGTTCCATATTTTTTTGCTATTTCAATATCAAGAGAGGAGGATGAAAATGAGCCCAAACGAATCTGGTCACTTTTTTTCTCATATTCATCCTTTGTACCACGATAAGTTTGATAGCATTCGTTTTTTGGGTTCAGAATCTGTATTGCACGTGTCAGCAGAAAATGAAGTGAATACCATCCGTATGTTTTCTTTTCGTAATTCTCTTTACCATTGCGAGTAGCATTGTTAAAAAAATTAAATACATTCACCTCATTGTTAGTGTATACATGAATGGCGATTAAATATTCTCTCATATCTTTTGGTCCTGTGATTTTTTCTTCACCTTCTTTCCAAGCTTTTCTAAATGTATCATTGGCTTTCATTTCTAAGAATATATATAGGTAATTCACCAGTTTCTCCATTGCCTCTATACAGGTGAGATACTGATCATCAACAGAAGTCAGAGCCATATCCAATGGATATGCAGCAGAAGCTCTGTGATCCTGCAGCGATAGGAATCATAATGATCAATCATCAGTATTTATGTCTGTAATATTCACACTGGAACACATGCTTACCTGTCCTAAAGCAGCTACAATAAGAAGAGCTTCAATGATCAGCAGCATCCTGATTCAGTCGAGTCTCAGATGATCCAGTAGATCTAGTGAAGAACAGAAGCTTCAAGACAACAACACAACAGCGTCTCACAAATACAGTCCACAATCTATCCACATTAGTCCACAGACTAGGATATGATTAGGATAATAGGAACATTTAAAGATTTGCACAACAAAACTCTTAACTACAAGTTACAATGTTATTATAAATATTAACAATATACTAATATATATTTAATCAAGTGATGTTCACTGATGAAAGTGTCATCCTGACTTTTTCTTTATCCCCCAAATTACCTGAAAATATTGTTGTCTTCTTGATTTCTATTCGTTATTTTTTCAGGAACAATGATGAAAAGAGACTATCATTAAAGGCAGTCGCTCACAGACAACTTGGGAAAATCTTGGGAAGGTTGGCCTTTTATATTGGTTATGAAGAGTACGTGCGTGTGCTGTGACATGATAAGAAATAATGACCTGCATTTACAGTATACAGGCAGTTAAGTCTATCGTCGATCTCATTTCTTAAACAAAGCAGGTGTTACACGAAAGTGTGTAATATAAAGAAAGGGAAATAAAGAAAGAAAGTCCTAGAACATGTTTGTCCCTGAACTAATATTATTTTTTGTCTTTTTCTTACCCATTCACAATTAACAAACAAACAAACAAAAAAGTCAATGACCATTTTTACCTACAACAATGTGCAATATGTGTTACACATTTTCACATGATTTATTCATAATATTAGTATGCTTTTTACTATGACTGTAGATATTTTTGGAAGAGCTCACAAAAGGGTTGATATTTCTCTTCAAAAGTATTAGAAGTGTGCAGTGGGATTAAAGACTCTGTAAATGCAAAATTCATATGGTTGCGGACATTCAGTTACAGCTCATTTGTATCCTCATCTCTTATCTGACACCTGTAGGGAAAAGAAGTGAACTGAACTGAACTGTGGCATATAATGAGCTGCAGATAAAGTGTATCGTTTGAGTTTATACTGATTTAATGACAAAATGGGTGCACCTTAAGTACATTTTTTTCAAAAATGGTGAAAAAAAAACCTCTTAGTAACTTTTTTACCTTAACTGAACAGCTTCAGAGTCAGTGGAATGGTTATATTACTTATTTCGGGTTGAATAGTGGTGGTTTCGCACCCCCCTGGTGGCCGAGAGCGGAAAAATCTCACTTGCAACTTTGGGCCGGCGGGCCGCCGTCAGGAATTATCTTGTGATATCAGGTCTCGCGATGTAACGAATTGCTTGACGGCACTGCACACGTACACGCCCCCATTCAAGCACCGGCTAGATATAGGCAAAGGGCAACGATAGTTTGCGTTATGGCTGAGCCTGTAAAAAAGAAGCAGAAAGCGAAACCTGCAGAAGCCTGCAAAACGGATGCTGACCTGGCCTTCTTGCAGTTGCAATTGTAAGTATCTTTGGAATAAACTGTGTTTAAGTGTGTTTTGAATAAACAGTTTAAGTATTATTAGCACAAATGCTCGCCTTGTTCTGTCCTGAGATGCACGTTCTCCTGTTTGAACTCGTTCATCAAAATGAACAAATCTTTTTTCGAGTCATTTCGTTCGTTGAATGAATAAGAACGTGCAGGACATCTCAGGACAGAACAAGGCGAGCATTTGTGCTAATAATACTTAAACTGTTTTATTTATTTTCGAAATGGCGCATCGTTTCGCTAGATAAGACCCTTATTCATCGTCTGGTATCATTTAAAGTCATTTGAAGCTGCACTGAAACTCATTTGGACCTTGAACCGTTTTGGCTACCATTGAAGTCCATTGTATGGAGAAAAATCCTGGAATGTTTTCATCAAAATCATTAATTTCTTTTCTACTGAAGAAAGAAAGACATGGACATCTTGGATGACATGGGGGTGAGTAAATTATCAGCAAAAGTTTTTTTAAAAAGTGAACATCCTTTAACATTTAAATTTCAATATAAAAGAGTTGACGTACTTTACATATATGAGTTGAATTATGATGGCCTAAGTCAACACGTCTGATAATAGGCAATAAACAAGTTGCACATATCATGATCGAGCTATAAAAAACTGATGTTTTCTTAGACAAGCAGGTAAACCGTCATTCTACCAGATGAACTTATAGACCTTGCTAATATAACTTTAGACAAATTAGCCTATATATTATGTTATGCTCATGCCCACTCAACCAAAAAAAAAAAAAAAAAAACACGAAAGCAGCTGTTCGCCTCGTTCATATAATTCGTTCCCGGTAAAAATACTATTATGCATGACAACACAATAATAATACAAAAAAAAAAAAAAATCACCATCAGTTGGAAAGAAAATATTGCTTTACTTACCTCGGTAGACATAACTGGTTTTGAAATAGCCGGTTCATGCTCAGCTGGGTTGACAGCTGATCAGCTGGGTTGCTCGTGGCGAGGGGGGAGGAACTAACTGGCAGCAGGAAGTGTGTCACTTTCTAAATGTTTTGAAATCACCCTCTTATTTTTACCTGATTTGCTTCAAACTTTATGCGTATAATGTAAACACACGGCAGATGTAGACCTGTGAAAGGATTATTGAAATCTTAGATACTGTTGCCGTGGCAAAGCATCAAATGTTAATATTGTTTGTTGATGCTTTTGAGACTCTTAACATGCTTGAAATTGCATGAAACTCAACAGACACATCACATTTATTATACAGTAGACATGTGCAAAGTCTCAGAAACGGGTGTGGTGCAGGAGCTCACTAGCGCCACCCTTTGACATAAGTGGGGGTGTTAGTTTTATAGTTTTACCTACAATCATAAAACTCGGTACGCATATTGTTCAGATCAAGCCAGACAACTTTCTAATTAACTGTCGTTAGCTCAGACAAAGAGGAAGTCAGATAATTTAGTTTGAATGTGGATGTTTCTGAGAATTTTCTCTCCCTCTCTCTCCGTCTAACATGACATCATGACTTTTGTGTAAACATACACGCCACTTTCAAGTCAAGTGGCGTGTTATTTATACGCATTTTGCGCTATCCGCATGTATGCGTGTATGTCTACGCCGTTAAATGTCTGAGTGATTCCGCGTGTATGTACACGCGTTAAATGTTCGAGCGAAACGAAGAAAAACCTAGATCTACATCTGGCGAGCAATATTTTTTTGTCCTAGGATGGTAGGGGAAGACTCATAAATGCTATTAACCCCAGTGACGGGTAGGTTTAGGGACGGGGTTGGGGTAGGTCATATATTTATATATACAGTAATGTAACGTTAAGTCAACGGCGTTCATTAACACGCTGAAAAGCGATTATGCGTGTTGATAGCACGCCAAAAATGGAAATACGAATTGGCGTGTTATACATACTCTATTTCATGAGATCAGTCTGCTCCGTCTCTGTGTGTGAGGGATTTGTCTATTGCTTTTAATGGATTTCAAGGTTTCAGGGGCTTTTGGGGCTCTTAACGAGCTCAAAAACTCTTGAAATTTTGCACACAGGTCAGAACCCACGGCCATCAGGGCCGGGCTGAAGCTGGTACCCGGGTGTGGCAGGGGAGCTCAACAGCGCCCCCTTGAATGGGGGTCCGACAATTTGGTCCATATATCCAACACGCTTGCATGAATTAATATGAAACTCAGTACACATATAGATCTCATCGGGCCGAACATCTTTCCCCTGGTCAAGTTTTACGCCAGCCCAACAGGAAATCGCCTATTATGGGTTGTTTGGAAAATGCTTGCTGTGGAATTTGAAGTAGTACTCCTAGGCAATTCATTCAATCATCGCCAAACTCGGTGTGCATGAAGTCAAGACATTGAGGGTGCTAAATTGCGGACAGATTTTTGATATCTCGAACGGTTTGGCCGCGGCGAGGACATGAATTTTCATGACTAAAAAAGGACATATAAAGTGTGTTATAACTTAGTTAGTTTTACCTACAGTTACAAATCTCAGCGTGTATATTCTTCTCCTCAAGCCAAACAACTTTCTAATTTAAAGTCATTAGCTCCAACCCTCAGAAAGTCAGATATTGTGGTTTGAATGTGTGTGTGTGTGTGTGTGTGTGTGTGTGTGTGTGTGTGTGTGTGTGTGTGTGTGTGTGGCTGGCTGTTACAGTGACAAGAGATTAAGTCTTTCATTGCTGTGTGATTTTTCCTGCATTAAAGGATAAATACATCTCTAAGGCCTTGTCTTTTTGCATAACAATTTTGTCTTTTTATAAATGACAAAATATGCATAGAACCCAGATCTTTTAAATTTATAGTTTGCTTTAAATACAATTAAGATTGTATTGGTAATTGAAGCTGAATGAATTTCAAATGTGCTATATTTCAGAACAATATATTTGTTTTCCTTAAAATTGTAAAACACTAAGTTTTTTCTCATCTGAATTACAAATAATATATTTCTGTATAAAATACTATGACTAAAAACATATGTGATGTTTCTTTTTTAATCAATGTAGAATGTGTAACTTATAAATAAACAGATTAGTGCTCTGTTTGAGGACAAGAAATTAAAACCAAATATAGCTGCGAGCAGCGATTACGGACCCAAGCCTATGGCACCGCAAGCCCGATGCCCGCCGGCTTTGGCCCTTCATCGCTGCTCGCAGCTATATTTATAAATTTATATTTATAAGCCGGTGGCACCGCCACCCTGGTGTCAGGGTGTGTGCAGGATGCCGAAGACGAGGACAAGGGAGGTTCAATATAGTTGATTTATTTTACAAAACTCAACTTCAGTAAACAAAACAGGAACAAAAGAACAGACTCCAGGACTCCAGGGTTAACACAACCATACATCGACGACGACCAACCAACACTGAGGGAAAACACAGGGCTTAAATGAACTGAACCAAACGAGATAATTAACTGAAAAACAGGTGAAGAAACTGAACACAAACGAGGAGCGGGAAAACTAACAGGACTAAACCAAAATCACAAAGACAGGGGGAAACAAGATCTTAAAACATAACAGAACACATCCAAAACGTGACAGTACCTCCCCCCTCCCCGAAGGCGCGTCCTCGCGCCATATAACATCCAAAGGGGTGGGAGGGTGGGCGCCCTGAAGGCTTACGAGGGCATGGTGCAGGTCCGGGAAGCCTCCAGGGCGGAGCAGGCTGTGGGCGTGACCACGGCGGAGCAGGCTGTGGGCGTGACCACGGCGGAGCAGGCTGTGGGCGTGGCCACGGCGGAGCAGGCTGTGGGCGTGGCCACGGCGGAGCAGGCTGTGGGCGTGGCCACGGCGGGGGAGCAGGCTGTGGGCATGGCCATGGCGGAGCAGGCTGTGGGCGTGACCACGGCGGAGCAGGCTGTGGGCGGAGCTGTGGGACCCTCGGGCGTCCAAGGCGGAGCTGTGGGACCCTCGGGCATCCAGGGCGGAGCTGTGGGACCCTCGGGCGTCCAGGGCGGAGCTGTGGGACCCTCGGGCGTCCAGGGCGGAGCTGTGGGACCCTCGGGCGTCCAGGACGGAGCTGTCGGACCCTCGGGCGTCCAGGACGGAGCTGTCGGACCCTCGGGCGTCCATGGTGGTGAGGACCCTTCGGGTGGCCATGGTGGTGAGGACCCTTCGGGTGGCCATTGCGGTGAGGACCCTTCGGGTGGCCATGGCGGTGAGGACCCTTCAGGTGGCCATGGCGGTGAGGACCCTTCGGGTGGGCGCCCCCCCAAAATTTTAATGGGGAAATTGACAGGAAAGGGGGGGATCCGGCAGCAACGAGGGTCTTGGGCTGGGCAGGACCAGCGGTGAAGAATCAGTGGGCTCTGGTGCAGGATCAGTGGGCTCTGGTGCATCTGGTGCAGGATCAGTGGGCTCTGGTGTAGGATCAGTGGGCTCTGGTGCATCTGGTGCAGGATCAGTGGGCTCTGGTGTAGGATCAGTGGGCTCTGGTGCATCTGGTGCAGGATCAGTGGGCTCTTGCGCTGGGTCAACGGTCTCTGGCGCTGGGTCAACGGGCTCTGGCGCAGGACTGGACAGGGCCAGCACATCATGGGACTCGGAACTGGACGGGGCCAGCACATCATGGGACTCAGAACTGGACGGGGCCAGCACATCAGGGGACTCGGAACTGGACGGGGCCAGCACATCAGGGGACTCGGAACTGGACGGGGCCAGCACATCAGGGGACTCGGAACTGGACGGGGCCAGCACATCAGGGGACTCGGAACTGGACGGGGCCAGCACTTCAGGGAGTTTGGGGCTGGACTCATGCTCTGGCGGGCAGGCGACGGTCTCTGGCTGGACGTTCTCTGGCTGGACGGTCTCTGGCTGGACGGTCTCTGGCTGGACGGTGGACGGGACCAGCGGTGAAGGCTCAGGAACAGTGAGCGTGACATGAACCCCAGCCTCGGCAGCCCTCTTTCTGGCTGATCGCACTGACATCAGCGGGGGATCATTCATACTTGATATCATCCGGGGAAGTCCAGGGACCGATCTGGTGGCAGGGCTGATGCGGAGTGCAGGCTCTGGCGGGCAGGCGATGGGCTCAGGCTCTGGCGGGCATGCGATGGGCTCAGGCTCTAGTGGGCAGGCGATGGGCTCAGGCTCTGGCGGGCAGGCGATGGGCTCAGGCTCTGGCGGGCAGGCGATGGGCTCAGGCTCTGGCGGGCAGGCGATGGGCTCAGGCTCTGGCGGGCAGGCGATGGGCTCAGGCTCTGGCGGGCAGGCGATGGGCTCAGGCTCTGGCGGGCAGGCGATGGGCTCTGGAGGATAGACGACGGGCTCGGGAGGATAGACGACAGGCTCGGGACTTACTGGACTTGGAACGGGCTGGAGTGGGAGATCTTCCACCATGTAACTTTATCCACACGCCCACAGTGTGTGATCCACGAACTCCAGGAATGACATATTTAGGTCCTTTACCAGAATTATCTGGGCGAGAGGGTCTTTTAATCCACCCCAGAAACTTTGCGTCAACTCCTCCTCATCCCATCTCACATCGTCATACAGGTCCATATAAAGTCCTGCATATTCTTCCAGGGAGGGTTCGCCTTGAAAGAGGATTGGTGTGTGAATTGGGTTCACCTCTCTCCTCTGGTTACGTCTCCTATGGCTCATCTTCGGTTGAAGGTTGGTCGTTCTGTCAGGGTGTGTGCAGGATGCCGAAGACGAGGACAAGGGAGGTTCAATATAGTTGATTTATTTTACAAAACTCAACTTCAGTAAACAAAACAGGAACAAAAGAACAGACTCCAGGACTCCAGGGTTAACACAACCATACATCGACGACGACCAACCAACACTGAGGGAAAACACAGGGCTTAAATGAACTGAACCAAACGAGATAATTAACTGAAAACAGGTGAAGAAACTGAACACAAACGAGGAGCGGGAAAACTAACAGGACTAAACCAAAATCACAAAGACAGGGGGAAACAAGATCTTAAAACATAACAGAACACATCCAAAACGTGACACCTGGTGCCTTTAGGGTTATTGTGCACGACGTGACACAAAATATCTGCTCGCTATCTGCCGAACGCCTCTGGTAGTTCCGCTTCAGCACTGATGATGTTGTAGAAATAGTGCGCTCTGGTTGGTCTGGATTATTCGGGATTTTTTATTTTATGCAGAAATAAGTTATTTATAATACAGATGAGAATAAAGTTAGTATTGATTAAAATGAAGGAAAACAAATATATTGATCTGAAATATAGCACATTAATTTTACATTTATTTAGGTTCAATTACCAAACATACAATCTTAATTTAATTTAAACCGAACAATACATATAAAATATATGGGTTGTATGCACAAAAAAAGAAAGAAAAAAAAGATATATATCCACAAAGACAAGGTCTTAAAGGGTTAAACTCTTTTCACTGTAACAGACACAATCTCTCCTCTCTCTCTCTCTCTCTCTCTCTCTCTCTCTCTCTCTCTCTCTCTCTCTCTCTCTCTCTACTCTCTCTCTCTCTCTCTCTCTCACAACACACACACACACACACACACACACACACACACACACACACACACACACACACACACACACACACACACACACACACACGTCAAGTCACTTACACATTTTAGATGCCATATTGACTGTTTTTCTGTTTCAGCAGCGAAAATAGTTAAACAAAGATCACAGCAGAACCATTGAGCATCTCACAGCAACGTGTTTTCTCATTACTGAATGATTCAGCATTTTGAACAAATTGGTTTACTCAAAGATTCAATGACCAATCCATACATCTGTCTCATTTATGAATGACTCAGTCGTTCGAACGAATCGTTTGAACGAATGAATCAATGACTCGCTCATTAAGACGGTCGCCTGGCGACACCTAGTGACGGTTTAGTGTTATGTTTAAAAGTATCATTCTTTCCAACGATTTTTAATTGACTCATATTTAAAACAATCTCATAACATTATTTAATGCATTGTTATTTTTCTATGTAAATGATTTCATTTGATCAGCCCTACCTAGGGTAACAGCCATATAGTATCTTATTATTCTAAATAATTGAATTTATTGATCAAATTTACAAATTAAAATGAAAGATGAAGCATACATTTAATAAGACTGGACTAGGGGTGCCTTGCAGATATTACAATATGCACCTTTAAATATACCATTGCCCCCCACCGTCAATTTGATGTGTGTGTGTGTGTGTGTGTGTGTGTGTGTGTGTGTGTGTGTGTGTGTGTGTGTGTGTGTGTGTGTGTGTGTGGGTTGGTTTATGTGATTTATGAGGACACAAATTTGTATAATGACATGTGTATTACACTGGTATTACAACTTATGGGTGGTTTATGAGGACATTTCAAAAGTCCTCATAAATAAAATGGCTTAAAAAACATAAAAAACAATGTTTTAGTAAAAAATTAAAAATGCAGCATGTCTCCTGTGATGGGTAGGTTTAGGGATAGGGGCAGTGTAGGGGGATAGAATATATAGTTTGTACGGTATAAAAACCATTACGCCTATGGAGAGTCCTCATAATGCTGTTGCACCAACAACATGTGTGTGTGTTTGTGTGTGTGTGTGTGTGTGTGTGTGTGTGTGTGTGTGTGTGTGGGTGCGGGTGGCTCAGCGCGATTGAACAGTGAAAGATACTCCATCATTTTCTTCATACAGGACATCATTCAAACTGCAAAGTGTTTACTTATATTTGTGTACACTCGCAATAAAACACAACATTGTGTTTTTGTTAAATAAATGAAAGTAATACATCCCCCGAAATGGTGCTAATTTGAAAATTAAACTAAAATGCTCACGGCTGCACGCACGGGCATTCATAACTGTGCACACCCATGGTGAGGGACGAGCAGAACAGAGCGAACGTTGTTTAGTTCATTCCTACTTCCATAGAAATTAATTGAAAAAGCTCGATCTACTCTGCACCATTATTAATGAATTGTGCAGACGTACTTATTTTACTTTTGCTTTTTACCTGATTTTGAACACAAGAGGGCAGTATAGCACTATGTATGATTTGGAAAAAAAGGTTTTTGACTAAACAACCATTCTGGCTGTTTTTAAACTTAAACATAATTCTTTAATTACCCTCACCATGCCCGTTTCTGAAACTTTGCACATGTCTACTGGCCAATAAATGTAATTTCTCTGTCAAGTTTCACGCGATTTGAAGCATGCTAAGAGTCTCAAGAGCATCAAACAAGAATATTAAAGTTTGATGCGTTGCCACGGCAACAGTATCTAATATATCAATAATCCTTTCACAGGTCTACATCTGCCGTGTGTTTACATTATACACATAAAGTTTGAAGCAAATTGGGGAAAAATAAGAGCGTGATTTCAAAGCATTTAGGAAGTGACACACTTCCTGCTGCCAGTTGGTGGCACTATAACTTTGACTCACAATAGTCACATCCATGTGATCGGACTCTTAAAGCGAATACACTGCTGAAGTTTCATCAAGATCAGTTAATGTATGCAGAAGTTATAACACACTTCCTGTTTCCATTATTCGCCATAAATTTGTTTCCTCGACACGGCCAAACCATTCGAGATATTAAAAATCCCCTGGCAAATTTTCATCCTCAATGTCTTGACTTCATGCACACCGAGTTTCGTGGCGATTGGTTGAATTCTCTAGGAGGAGTATATCGAATTCCAGGGGCATACGCTTCCAAACAAACCATAATAGCCAACTTCCTGTTGGAAGTTCCTGTTAATCGAAATCGTAATAAAATCGCGATTTGAGCATGCGCGATTTCTAAACCGCTTTATAGCACGATTTTTTCCGCGCTCCCGGCTCCAACCTCGCAGTATGCTATCTGAACCAATTAGAATGCAGCGCGCCTAAATTTAGCGCGAGAACAGAACAGACCGGGCGGGTACCAGAGATTCAGTGAACTGCGAACAGGTGCGAGTGCCAGAATGGAGCGCGAGTGCATGGAAATATAAGCGCAAAGGGGCTTGCCTCACCAATTTCTTTCTCTGGGAAGGTAAGGGAATACCATTACCTGATTGGTTTACAAGTAGCCTAGTTTCCTCCGCTGCGGCTGTCAATCATTCTCCATTCAGCATCAAACAGCGCGTCGCGTTCGGTTACGACAGACAGTCAAGGATGAAACTCTCTCTAAGTCAAGATGGTCATTCAATGTTAATATTATTAAACTTGATCTGTAGATAAAGCTCTATGGTTTTGCATTAAATGACTATCTTGCTGGACTGTTCGTTTCTACCGTGTGTCTGTTAGATCACAACACTAGAGTAGAGTCAGAGCACTATAAATGTTCTTCACGCGCACAGTAACTGAAATTTAAAACTGTTAAAAGAAAAGGCTCAATAAACTATTGCATAGATAGATACTGTATAATACACTATGCATCGATATGTATTTCCTTTGTGCTTTGAACTTTTCAATGCGGACTCGACGCGCTGCGCCTGCGCGCTGTGACAGTGTTGCTTCAAGCGCATCATTCTGCGCTCGGGATGCGCATAAGCACTTTGTGCAGCACTGTATTGGAGTCTTTCATAATCATATCATAATACTTTTGCTCAATGAAAGATTATTAATAGACTTTTTTGTTCTGTTTTATCTATCATATGTTGTTGCCTCATTAAACAGCTGTGCTATACTTAATATGTCTTAATTTTATATTAGACTATATATAAAATAATTGATCTTTTTGATTTTGAATGTATTTTACAACAATACAAAGAGCAATATGTAATGTTTTACTAGATTTGGTGCTACACGATAAAGCTCTAATTAGTTTCCTTTGGAAATATGTTTCAAATTCACACAGAATGCATTAAAACTGTAAAGCATGTCTGTTTGTGTAAAAATCGTGATTAAAATCGAAATCGAAAAAAAAATCAAGAAATCTTGATATTTTTTTTTTGTCCATATCGCACAGCCCTACTAGTAGGTACTAAGTCATTAGATACTAGTACCAAAGAGTACAAAAAAACAGTAACAAATCAAAATAATTAAATGGAATCTGTTGCTGCAGTTATATGCAGATTTTCTGAATAACAACTGAATAAACAATGAAAAATACTTCCAAAACATTTATTAATCCTACTTAAAAGCTGATTTAAACTAACATTTACTAATACATGTGCTAATTAAAATCCAAAGTTCTATCTGTTAATATTTTTTCATTGGACCAGAGCTACCATGATCCGTTGTATTTTTATTACCTACTGTTATCAAAGATTAAAATATACTGTAACAAATGCATTTCTTATCGGTCATAAATGCTGGTTAATAACGTTATTTGATGAACAGATTTAAACGCAAAGTGCGTGCATTACACACGAAAACAATGCTCACTGGATCGACATGAAGTAAAGTTTAAGACAACACACAGTCACACACTCATATCAACAACAATACTAAGCCATCTTGGTTAATGTTTCAGAAATGTTAAAATGATAAGAGTTACCAACCTCTCGAAATTCTTTAAATATAGATCCAGGTGTCGGTCTTTCAGGTGCTTTGCTAGGTGTTAGCGCCTTTTGTTAGCACTGCTCTGTAGCATCTCTTGCACATTCGCTTGCTTATGTTCTTCGGCTTTCCATTTCCATTTGCTTCATATCCAAAATATTACCAGATAGCACCTCTGCTGTGTTCTTTATCAACCAAAACTGGTCGCGCGGGCGCCGCACTCTCCATTTTTCCATTCACTTCACTTTTGCTATTTAACCAGAGCGAATGAGACGCGTGCGAGTGTGCGCACGTGTGTGTGTGTGGTGTTTATCAACCCGCCTTTGAAAAACTATCATTTTGGACACAAGAGGGCAGTATAGCCCTATGAATGATTTTTTGTTTGACCAGATAGCACTAAATAGCCTGTTTTAAACTTTTTCATACTTCTTGCATTGAAAAAAAAGATTAAAATGGGTTTAGTTCTAATATTTGTATCATTTTATATAAAACTAAATGGTGTATAATTACATTTTAGAAAGATATGAGACGTTTCCTGATTCTTTTTATACATTACTTTAATCCCTCACCATAGCAAAATCATTTGAGATATTCAATATCCGTTCACAATTTAGCATCTTTAATGTATTTTCATCATGTTGAAAAAGATTGGTGGGAATAAAATAAACCACTTAAGAGGAGTGAGTAAAAAAGTAGAAGCTGGTTTGCAAAACATCCACATTCAGACCAAAATAGCCGACTTCCTGTTGGGCTGGGGTAAAAAGTAAAAGTACAAAGGATATATGAATCGATGAGATCTATATGTGTACCGAGTTTCATATTATAACATGCAAGCGTGTTTGATTTATGGACCAAGTTTTCGGACCCCGTTCCAGGGGGCGCTGCCGAGCCCCCCTGCCACGCCCGGGAACCGGCTTCAGCCCGGCCCTGATGGCCACAGGTTCTGACACATGTGCAAAGTTTCAAGAGTTTTTGAGCACGATAAGGGCCCCAAAAGTGCGTTAAGAGTCTCAAAAGCATCCAAAAAGAATATTAAAGTTTGATGTGTTGTCACAGCAACAGTATCTAAGATATCAATGATCCTTTCACAGGTCTACATTTGGCGTGTGTCTACATTATACACATCAAGTTTGAAGCAAATTGGGTAAAAATAAGAGGGTGATTTCAAAGCATTTTGAAAGTGACACACTTCCTGCTGCCAGTTGGTGGCGCTATAACCTTGACTCACAATAGTCACATCCATGTGATCGGACTCTTACAGCGAACACACTGCTGAAGTTTCATCAAGATCAGTTAATGTATGCAGAAGTTATAACACACTTCCTGTTTCCATTATTCGCCATAAATTTGTTTCTTCGCCACGGCCAAACCGTTCGAGATATCAAAAATCCCCTGGCAATTTTTCATCCTCAATGTCTTGACTTCATGCTGACCGAGTTTCGTGCCATGTGTTTTAATTCTCTAGGAGGAGTATTTCACATTCCATTGCATGCGTTTTCCAAACAACCCTTAATAGCCGACTTCCTGTTGGGGTGGGGTAAAAAGTAAGAGCATGAAGTATATATGAACCGATGAGATCTATATGTGTACCAAGTTTCATATTATTACATGCAAGCGTTTTTGATTTATGGACCAAGTTTTCAGACCCCGTTCCAGGGGGCGCTAGCGAGCCCCCCTGCCCCGCCCGGGTACCAGCTTCAGCCCGGCCCTGATGGCCGCGGGTTCTGACCCGTGTGCAAAGTTTCAAGAGTTTTTGAGCACGTTAAGGGCCCCAAAAGTGCGCTAAGAATCTCAAAAGTATCCAAAAAGAATTTTAAAGTTTGATGCTTTGTCACGGCAACAGCATACAGGGTAAAGCGTGTTGGATATATGGACCAAATTGTTGGACCCGTTCAAGGGGGCGCTGTCGAGCCCCCCTGCCACGCCCGGGTACCAGCTTCAGCCCGGCCCTGATGGCCGCGGGTTTTGACCCGTGTGCAAAGTTTTCAAGAGTTTTCGAGCACGTTAAGGCCCCCAAAAGTGTCCAAAAGTTAGTAAAATAATAATAATAATAATAATAATAATAATAATAATATATAATATATATATATATATATATATATATATATATATATATATAATATATATATATATATATATATATATATATATATATATAATAGCTGCGAGCAGCGATTACGGGCCCAAGCCGGTTCCTTTAGCTACCTAAAGGCACCGGGGTGGCGGTGCCGCCGGCTTTGGCCCTTCATCGCTATATATATATCGCTATCGCTATCTGCCGAACGGCTCTGGTAGTTCCGCTTCAGCACTGATGATGTTGTAGAATTAGTGCGCTCTGGTTGGTCAGGATTATTCGGGATTTTTTAATTTATGCAGAAATAAGTTATTTATAATACAGATGAGAATAAAGTTAGTGTTGATTAAAATGAAAGAAAACAAATATATTGATCTGAAATATAGCACATTAATTTTAAATGTATTTAGGTTCAATTACCAAACATACAATCTTAATTTAATTTAAAGCAAACAATATATTTAAAATATATGGGTTGTATGCACATAAAAAATAAATAAAAAAAGAAGATATATATCCAAAAAAGACAAGGCCTTAGGGTTAAACTCTTTTCACTGTAACAGACACAATCTCTCTCTCTCTCTCTCTCTCCATGAAGTCAATGACCAATCCATACATCTGTCTAATTCATGAATGACTCAGTCGTTTGAACGAATCGTTTGAACGAATGAATCAATGACTCGCTCATTAAGACTGTCGCCTGGCGACACCTAGTGACGGTTTAGTGTTATGTTTAAAAGTATCATTCTTTCCAACGATTTTTAATTGACTCATATTTAAAACAATCTCATAACATCATTTAATGCATTGTTATTTTTGAATGTAAATGATTTAATTTGACCAGCCCTACCTAGGGTAACAGCCATATTGTATCTTATTATTCTAAATAATTGAATTTATTGATCAAATTTACAAATTAAAATGAAAGATGAAGCATACATTTAATAAGACTGGACTAGGGGTGCCTTGCAGATATTACAATATGTGACCCTGCCTGTGAAAACCCAGCTTAAGTAATTTTTTTGTGATTCACTGTTTTCTACATAAAAGCATCCTACATAATGTGAAGAACATTCTGTGAAAATATAACCTTGATTTCTTTAATATTGACTGAGTAAGGCTATGTCAAAAATTTGCTGATTTTCGGGCTCAGAAAATCATGTTTTGGAGAAATTCCAATTTTAAAAAGAGCTTATTTTTAAAACTGCAACACATTTGATCCATAATTATCCTCCATATGTGCCATATACCACATTAAATCTGAGATTCTCCCTTTTTTAGTGATATGACACATTTTTGGAAAAATTATTAAAGTTTTGTAAAACAGGCCTATTTATTATGATGCGCATGTCCAAAAAGCTAAAAGCATAAAAACATTGAAACGAATTATTTACTCAGCCTCATGTTGTTCCAAACCTGTATGAGTTTCTTTCTTCTGTTTAACACAAAATAAGATATTTTAAAGAATGTAACCAGACAGTTGACGCTACCCATTGACTTCTATAGTAGGGGGGAAAAACACTATGGAAGTCAATGGGTGCCGCCAACTGTCTGGTTACCAGCATTCTTTAAAATATATTATTTTGTGTTAAACAGAAGAAAGAAACTCATACAGGTTTGGAACAACATGAGGCTGAGTAAATTATAACAGAATTCAAATTTTTGGGTGAACTATCCCTTTAACAGATCAGTCTCAAATTTTGTACACATTCTAAAATTGTCTAGATGAAAAATATTTATTAATCTCATTGATTCTATTGATTCTGGCACAACAAATATGAACAGTTTGTAATGATTTCTCAAAGTTTGTAATATGAAAAATACTGATGGTGTATAAAATGAATTCATTTTAATAAACATTTGTAAGCAATTTGAGTCTTGTGTGATTGACCTAGTGAAATTAGTTTTCATTCATTTGTTTTCATTCATGAAATTGGTTGTTGGTAGGAGAACTGCTGGCGCAGTTGTGGCTGCCGCTTCTCCATCAGCGCGTTAAATTGTTTATTTTAAGGTGCTGTTGACTGGCTGATGTTACCTGCTGCTAATATGCTGCCTTGCTGGTTTTTATTTGCTTTTATACTGGCACTATTTGGAGTCTACGGCAAGGTTGATTTCGACCTCCCGGACTGCACTATGGTAAAATACTCTGCCATGGAACTTTTACAGCTTGGTCATTCTGCGCCCCCTGCTACTGGCGTTTGGGAAAAACTCCGATCGCTACAACTTCTCCGCCGGCCAAAATACGTTCATCGTGGCTCCCGCCGGAATTTGCATTCAAGCGGAGCCGGTATAAACTCAGTTTGGTCTCAAAGGCGTTTGGATCGTCGCCATTTATCTTCACGTCATGTCTGCCCTGCTAACTTCTCCTACCTCCAGAAGTCTACTCCGTCCAGCTGTGCCGTCCGCCTTGACACAATCAGGTTTGCACATCTGAACACTCGCTCTATAAACAACAAAGCGGCTTCACTTTGTGACTTGTTTTGGACAAAAAACTGGACTTTTTCTGCCTTTGTGAAACGTGGCATAAGCCAAATGACTATTTTAATCTAAATATGTGTGCTCTGCCTGGCTACACTTATCTTGACCCGGTGGCGCTCCACCGGTAGAGGTGGCGGTCTTGCTGCCATTTACAGATCTGATGTTGCAGTAACTGAGGATTCATTGCCTTGCTTTTCATCATTCGAATGCTTGGCCTTTCAGCTGAATGTTCTCTCATCAGTTCTTGTGTTAAATATCTATCGTCCTCCCAAACTAAACTCTGCATTTTTCTCTGAATTTAATGAGTGTTTGACACTTGCCAGTGCACTCTGTACAGCTACTCTTTTAACTGGTGACTTAAATATTCATGTTGACAATATGGCTTGCAATAATGCTGTGTTCTTCATGGATACACTAGAATGTTTTAACTTCACTCAGCATGTTAATTTTCCGACACACAAACACGGACATACTACAGGAGTACTTATTGAACAACTTGAGTGCACTGATGTATGTATAAGCAGGGGCGTCGGACTGGGGGAAAAAGGGTACCGAGTACCCAGGGCCCGAGGCAGGGGGTATACATGCACTAACATTTGTATAGCAATAATGTACAAATAAAAAAGATCCTGTGCAAAACTAAACTTGTAGTTAGGCACTGGTTTGGTATAAAAAAAGGTTATTTTCATGCTGTGCAGGGCCCCACCACCCCTCTCGAATCAATGTAAATGGTACGACCCGCAGGTTAGGCGCTTCTGCTGCGGACCTGCGGTGAATCAGTTGATGAGACAGGACTTGGAGTGAGCCGTGTGATACTAGGAAGACAGGGGAAGATTCATGTCTTTCCTTAAGAAAGGAAAATCAGGGGCTCAAAAATGAAAAGAAGATTAAAGAGAGAAAGGCAAATGAGGGCAAGCAGTTTCTCACTTTTTTTTAAAGAAAGGTGAGCTCCAAATGCATCATCGAGCATTGACATTGTCTCCAGCTTGTCTCCTCTTCTGCTGCAGTTCTCCCCAGAGTCAGAAGTTTACATGTAGGCCTATATTTCCCTTTATTGTCAAAATCTAACACCCGCGAAAACACAGATCGTTAGCGCCTATTTTACCGCATTGAAATGCAAATTAGCTCGCGCACGCTCTTACATTATAAGTATGATTGTTCTCAGTTTAATGCACATCTTAATGATTTAAAATGACTTATTTTAAAACGTAATTCAAAGACTGAATGTCTAGTTTGGCGGTTAGTGTACCCTGTGATTCTATAGTCTGCATTTATTTTAAACAGACAAATAATCGTCTGAGTTACGCAAATTGAAGGCGATAGGCAGGCAGTTGGAGCGGAAATATAAAAAATCTGGCCTAACAGTTCATAGATCAATGTTTGACCAGCACCAGATTGAGTATCATAATGCTCTAAAAGCTGCAAAAGTGTCATATTATTCTACTATTATTCATAGTAACATCTCAAATCCCAGAGTTCTGTTCAGAACAGTCAATAATCTAATTCAACCTCCCAGTAACTTTAACTGTCCTACCACTGAGCAGTGTAACTGTTACGGTTTTGTGCAGGCAGAAGATGACGAGAGGGCAGAAGGTTCAAAGTACAAACTATTTTAATTACAAATACTCACAGGAACATAGACTGGCAGGTAGCACAACAACATAACATAGGTAATAACCGACACTGACTAGAGAGGAACTTAAATACACAGAGTACTGAAGAGGGAAAAAAGATACAGCTGGGGCAACTTAACTAGACACAGGTGAAGGAACTAAACACAAACGAGGAGCGGGAAAACTGAGAACAGGACTGAACCAAATACACAATGCCGGGGGAAACACAGGACACACATGTAACAGTAACACATTTCTCAACTATTTTACAACTAAAATTGAGAATATTTATAACGCCATTGCCTGTGAGGATACTTCTGAGCTTGTTGAGCTGCATTCTCCTAATCTCTCTGGTCTCACTTTCTCAAGTTTCAGTGCTGTTGATTTTGAGTTTATTTCTAAACTTGTTTTGTCAATGAACTCCACTACTTGCACACTTGATCCACTCCCTACGACTGTTTTGAAAAACTGTTTGCCTGTTATTGTACCCCATATCACTGCTATTGTAAATGCTTTACTAAATGCAGGGAATGTCTCTTCTGCTCTAAAAATGGCTGCAGTTACGCCAGTTCTTAAAAAGCCCGGGAGTGATATTACCGATATGTCAAATTATCGACCGATCTCCAATCTACCTTTCCTGGCAAAAGTGCGATTGTTGGCCAACTCCATACTCATCTCTGTACAAATAGCCTATTAGAAACTTTTCAATCTGGGTTTAGATCTGGACACAGTACAGAGACTGCTCTAGTCAGGGTCCTGAATGACCTTCTCATTATAGCTGACTCCAGGGCTTGTGCCATTTTGGTTTTGTTGGACCTTAGCGCTGCGTTCGATACCATATGTCACAGAATATTACTGGACAGATTGCAGATGTGGACTGGTCTATCTGGAACTGTGTTGGACTGGTTTAAATCTTACCTTTCAGATCGTTCCCAATTTGTCTACCTGGGTACTAACAGATCTCAGACTGTGCTTTTGTGTCAGGGTGTCCCTCAGGGGTCAGTCTTGGGTCCTATTTTATTTAGTGTTTATATGCTGCCTCTTGGGCAGATAATTCAGAAGTATGGCCTGAGCTTTCACTGTTATGCCGACGACACCCAGATTTATATCAGTTCTCAGCCTGATCTCAATTCTTTATCTTCAAAACTTTCTGACTGTTTGTTGGAAATTAAAGCGTGGATGAAACTCAACTTTCTACAACTGAACTGCTCCAAAACTGAAATCTTATTAATTGGCACTCCACTTAATGTCAGTAAATGTAAGGATTTTAAAATGTCAGTAGACAATACTCAATTATCCCCTTCTGGCCAGGTGCCTAACTTGGGCGTGATTTTTTGATGCTCAGCTAACTTTTAATTCACATTTTAAAAACATAACGAAGGTTGCTTTTTTCCATCTGAGGAACATTGCGCGTATTAGACCATTTCTCTCCAGGCCTGATGCAGAGAGGCTTATCCATGCCTTCATCACGTCAAGGCTTGATTATTGTAATTCTCTCTTTGCTGGTTTACCAGCAAATTCTATTAAGAGGTTGCAATATGTACAGAACTCTGCCGCACGTGTTTTAACTCACACATCCTCACGCCATCACATTACACCTGTGCTCCAGCAACTGCATTGGCTTCCAGTTCAGCCACGTATTGATTTAAAAATTTTGACTTTAACCTATAAAGCAATACATGGGTTGGCTCCAGATTACATCTGATTTGGTTACTCCATCCACTCCCGCTCGCTCTCTCCGTTCTGCCGGCTCTCTCTTGCTGTATCAGCCTCGTTGTAAATTGAAAACCATGGGGGGAAGAGCCTTTTTCCTATAACGCGCCTAAGTTATGGAACACACTACCCGCATCTATTAGGGATGCTGCTTCAGTGGATTGTTTTAAGAAACTTCTTAAGACACATCTTTTTAGTCTAGCTTTTAATTAGGGCCCAAGCCCAAAGGGCGAAGGCCCTATTGTTTTCCTAAGGATTATTAGGGCCCAAGCCCAAAGGGCGAAGGCCCTATTGTTTTCCTAAGGATTATTTATTATTATTTATTAGGGCCCAAGCCCTAAGGGCGAAGGCCCTATTGTTTTCCTAAGGATTATTTATTATTATTATTCTTCTTCTAATTATTTTTTTACTACCTTTTGGACACTTTTGGAGGCCTTAACATGCTCAAAAACTCCTGAAACTTTGCACACATGTCAGAACCCGCGGCCATCAGGGCCGGGCTGAAGATGGTACCCGGGCGTGGCAGGGGGGCTCGACAGCGCCCCCTGGAACGGGGTCCGAAAACATGGTCCATAAATCAAACACGCTTGCATGTAATAATATGAAACTCGGTACACATGTAGATCTCATCGTTTCATATATACTTCGCACTCTAACTTTTTACCCCAGCCCAACAGGAAGTCGGCTATTTAGGCTTGTTTGGAAAACGCATGCAATGGAATGTGAAACACTCCTCCTAGAGAATTCAAACACACGGCACGAAACTCGGTCAGCGTGAAGTCAAGACATTGAGGATGAAAGTTTGCGAGGGGATTTTTGATATCTCGAACGGTTTGGCCGTGGCGAGGAAACGAAATTATGGCGAGAAACGTGAAACGGGAAGTGTGTCATAACTACTGCATACATTAACTAATCTTGATGAAACTTCAGCAGTGTGTTCGTTGTAAGAGCCCGATCACATGGATGTGACTATTGTGAGTCAAAGTTATAGCGCCACCAACTGGCAGCAGGAAGTGTGTCACTTTCAAAATGCTTTTAAATCACCCTCTTATTTTTACCCGATTTGCTTCAAACTTCATGTGCATAATGTAGACACATGCCAGATGTAGACCTGTGAAAGGATTATTGATATCTTAGACACTGTTGCCATGGCAATGCATCAAACATTAATATTCCTTTTTTTAAGCTTTTTCATGCTTTTTTATGCTTTCGGGCACTTTTGGGGTTCTTAACGTGCTCGAAAACTCTTGAAACTTTGCACACAGGACAAAACCCGCGGCCATCAGAGCCAGGCTGAAGCTGGTACCCGGGCGTGGCAGGGGGGCTCGACAGCGCCCCCTTGAACGGGTCCGACAATTTGGTCCATATATCCAACACGCTTTACCCTATTTGCTTCAAACTTGATGTGTATAATGTAGACACAAGCCAGATGTAGACCTGTGAAAGGATTGTTGATATCTTAGATGCTGTTGCCGTGACAACGCATCAAACTTTAATATTCTTTTTGGATACTTTTGAGATTCTTAGCGCACTTTTGGGGCCCTTAACATGCTCAAAAACTCTTGAAACTTTGCACACGGGTCAGAAACCGCGGCCATCAGGGCCGGGCTGAAGCTGGTACCCGGGCGTGGCAGGGGGGCTCGACAGCGCCCCCTGGAACGGGCGTCCGAAAACTTGGTCCATAAATCAAACAGGCTTTACCCGATTTGCTTCAAACTTGATGTGTATAATGTAGACACACGCCAGATGTAGACCTGTGAAAGGATTGTTGATATCTTAGATGCTGTTGCCGTGACAACGCATCAAACTTTAATATTCTTTTTGGATACTTTTGAGATTCTTAGCGCACTTTTGGGGCCCTTAACATGCTCAAAAACTCTTGAAACTTTGCACACGGGTCAGAAAACGCGGCCATCAGGGCCGGGCTGAAGCTGGTACCCGGGCGTGGCAGGGGGGCTCGACAGCGCCCCCTGGAACGGGGTCCGAAAACTTGGTCCATAAATCAAACACGCTTGCATGTAATAATATGAAACTCGCTACACATATAGATCTCATCGGTTCATATATCCTTTGTACTTTTACTTTTTACCCCAGCCCAACAGGAAGTCGGCTATTATCGTTTGTTTGGAAGCGTATGCCCCTGGAATTCGATATACTAATCCTAGAGAATTCAACCAATCGCCACGAAACTCGGTGTGCACGAAGTCAAGACATTGAGGATGAAAAATTGCCAGGGGATTTTTGATATCTCGAACGGTTTGGCCGTGGCGAGGAAACGAATTTATGGCGAATAATGGAAACAGGAAGTGTGTTATAACTTCAGCATACATTAACTGATCTTGATGAAACTTCAGCAGTGTGTTCGCTGTAAGAGTCCGATCACATGGATGTGACTATTGTGAGTCAAAGTTATAGCGCCACCAACTGGCAGCAGGAAGTGTGTCACTTCCTAAAGGCTTTGAAATCACCCTCTTATTTTTACCCGATTTGCTTCAAACTTCATCTGTATAATGTAAATACACTGCAGATGAAGACCTGTGAAGGGATTCTTGATATCTTTGAAACTGTTGCAGTGGCAACGCATCAAACTTTAATATTCTTGTTTGATGCTTTTGATGCTCTGAGTCAATATGGCAAGCCGTTTTAACATTTAATCATTTTAACCTACTAGTCTCTTTTTTCATGCTACTAGTACTTATTTTTTAGATACTAGTATCTATTCCATTAAGTAATAGTACTTATTCATTAGCGACTAGTGCTTATTCTTTAGTACTAGTGCCTATTCCTTAGATAGTAGTGCTTATTCTTTAGATATTCTTTTGAATACGTATTAGTAGCTAATGAATAAGTACTGGTATCTATTTTATAGGTACTAGTATGTAATGACTTAGAACTAGTATTTATTGAATAAATACTAGTATCTATTAATAGGTACTATTATCTAAAATGTCATTTTCTCTCTCTCTCTCTCTGAGCCAATATGGCAAGCCGTTTTAACATTTAATCATTTTAACATACTAGTCTCTATTTTCATGCTACTAGTACTTATTTTTTAGATATTAGTATCTATTCCATTAAGTACTAGTACTTATTCATTAGCGACTAATGCTTATTCTGTTTAGAATATTCAAAGTGCTTATTCAATTTGTATGCTTATTTATATTTTCAGAGCAGAAAATCAGATTTTTCTGCTTATTCAATATTGCATCTAAAAAGTGACTTGACGTGTGTGTGTGTGTGTGTGTGTGTGTGTGTGTGTGTGTGTGTGTGTGTGTGTGTGTGTGTGTGTGTGTGTGTGTGTGTGTGTGTGTGTGTGTGTGTGTGTGTTTGTGTGTGTGTGTGTTTGAGAGAGAGATTGTGTCTGTTACAGTGACAAGAGTTTTTAAGCCTTGTCTTTTTGGATATATATATATTTTTTATAAAAAAAAAATGTGCATACAACCCATGTATTTTTAATGTATAGTTTGCTTTAAATTAAATTAAGATTGTATGTTTGGTAATTGAACCTAAATAAATGTAAAATGAATGTGCTATATTTCAGATCAATATATTTGTTTTCCTTCATTTTAATCAACACTAACTTTATTCTCATCTGAATTATAAATAACTTATTTCTGTATAAAATAAAAAATCCCGAATAATCCAGACCAACCAGAGCACACTATTTGTACAACATCATCAGTGCTGAAGCGGGACTACCAGAGCCGTTCGGCAGATAGCGAGCAGATATTTTGTGTCACGTCGTGCACAATAACCCTAAAGGCACCAGGGTGGTGATGCCACCGGCTTTATTATATATATATATATATATATATATATATATATATATATATATATATAATATATATATATATATATATATATATATATATATATATATATTATAAATAAATATAGCTGCGAGCAGCGATGAAGGGCCAAAGCCGGCGGTACCGCCACCCTGGTGCACCAGGGTGGCGGTGCCACCGGCTTGGGCCCGTAATCGCTGCTCGCAGCTATATTTATTCTTTCTTCTTCTTCTTCTTCTTCTTCTAATTATTTTTTTACTACCTTTTGGACACTTTTGGAGGCCTTAACATGCTCAAAAACTCCTGAAACTTTGCAAACATGTCAGAACCCGCGGCCATCAGGGCCGGGCTGAAGATGGTACCCGGGCGTGGCAGGGGGGCTCGACAGCGCCCCCTGGAACGGGGTCCGAAAACATGGTCCATAAATCAAACACGCTTGCATGTAATAATATGAAACTCGGTACACATGTAGATCTCATCGTTTCATATATACTTCGCACTCTAACTTTTTACCCCAGCCCAACAGGAAGTCGGCTATTTAGGCTTGTTTGGAAAACGCATGCAATGGAATGTGAAACACTCCTCCTAGAGAATTCAAACACACGGCACGAAACTCGGTCAGCGTGAAGTCAAGACATTGAGGATGAAAGTTTGCGAGGGGATTTTTGATATCTCGAACGGTTTGGCCGTGGCGAGGAAACGAAATTATGGCGAGAAACGTGAAACAGGAAGTGTGTCATAACTACTGCATACATTAACTAATCTTGATGAAACTTCAGCAGTGTGTTCGTTGTAAGAGCCCGATCACATGGATGTGACTATTGTGAGACAAAGTTATAGCGCCACCAACTGGCAGCAGGAAGTGTGTCACTTTCAAAATGCTTTTAAATCACCCTCTTATTTTTACCCGATTTGCTTCAAACTTCATGTGCATAATGTAGACACATGCCAGATGTAGACCTGTGAAAGGATTATTGATATCTTAGACACTGTTGCCATGGCAATGCATCAAACATTAATATTCCTTTTTTTAAGCTTTTTCATGCTTTTTTATGCTTTCGGGCACTTTTGGGGTTCTTAACGTGCTCGAAAACTCTTGAAACTTTGCACACAGGACAAAACCCGCGGCCATCAGGGCCAGGCTGAAGCTGGTACCCGGGCGTGGCAGGGGGGCTCGACAGCGCCCCCTTGAACGGGTCCGACAATTTGGTCCATATATCCAACACGCTTTACCCTATTTGCTTCAAACTTGATGTGTATAATGTAGACACAAGCCAGATGTAGACCTGTGAAAGGATTGTTGATATCTTAGATGCTGTTGCCGTGACAACGCATCAAACTTTAATATTCTTTTTGGATACTTTTGAGATTCTTAGCGCACTTTTGGGGCCCTTAACATGCTCAAAAACTCTTGAAACTTTGCACACGGGTCAGAAACCGCGGCCATCAGGGCCGGGCTGAAGCTGGTACCCGGACGTGGCAGGGGGCTCGACAGCGCCCCCTGGAACGGGGTCCGAAAACTTGGTCCATAAATCAAACAGGCTTTACCCGATTTGCTTCAAACTTGATGTGTATAATGTAGACACATGCCAGATGTAGACCTGTGAAAGGATTGTTGATATCTTAGATGCTGTTGCCGTGACAACGCATCAAACTTTAATATTCTTTTTGGATACTTTTGAGATTCTTAGCACACTTTTGGTGCCCTTAACATGCTCAAAAACTCTTGAAACTTTGCACACGGGTCAGAAACCGCGGCCATCAGGGCCGGGCTGAAGCTGGTACCCGGGCGTGGCAGGGGGGCTCGACAGCGCCCCCTGGAACGGGGTCCGAAAACTTGGTCCATAAATCAAACACGCTTGCATGTAATAATATGAAACTTGGTACACATATAGATCTCATCGATTCATATATCCTTTGTACTTTTACTTTTTACCCCAGCCCAACAGGAAGTCGGCTATTATGGTTTGTTTGAAAGCGTATGCCCCTGGAATTCGATATACTACTCCTAGAGAATTCAACCAATCGCCACGAAACTCAGTCAGCATGAAGTCAAGACATTGAGGATGAAAAATTGCCAGGGGATTTTTGATATCTCGAACGGTTTGGCCGTGGCGAGGAAACGAATTTATGGTGAATAATGGAAACAGGAAGTGTGTTATAACTTCTGCATACATTAACTGATCTTGATGAAACTTCAGCAGTGTGTTCGCTGTAAGAGTCCGATCACATGGATGTGACTATTGTGAGTCAAAGTTATAGCGCCACCAACTGGCAGCAGGAAGTGTGTCACTTCCTAAAGGCTTTGAAATCAGAGCAGAAAATCCGATTTTTCTGCTTATTCAATATTGCATCTAAAATGTGACTTGACGTGTGTGTGTGTGTGTGTGTGTGTGTGTGTGTGTGTGTGTGTGTGTGTGTGTGTGCGTGTGTGTGTGTTTGTGTGTGTGTGTGTGTGTGTGTGTGAGAGAGATTGTGTCTGTTACAGTGACAAGAGTTTTTAAGCCTTGTCTTTTTGGATATATATATTTTTTATAAAAAAAATGTGCATACAACCCATGTATTTCAAATGTATTGTTTGCTTTAAATTAAATTAAGATTGTATGTTTGGTAATTGAACCTAAATAAATGTAAAATGAATGTGCTATATTTCAGATCAATATATTTGTTTTCCTTCATTTTAATCAACACTAACTTTATTCTCATCTGAATTATAAATAACTTATTTCTGTATAAAATAAAAAATCCCGAATAATCCAGACCAACCAGAGCACACTATTTCTACAACATCATCAGTGCTGAAGCGGAACTACCAGAGCCGTTCGGCAGATAGCGAGCAGATATTTTGTGTCACGTCGTGCACAATAACCCTAAAGGCACCAGGGTGGCGATGCCACCGGCTTTATATATATATATATATATATATATATATATATATAATATATATATATATATATATATATATATATATATATATATATATATATATATATATATATATGTAATCTGCTCTGGCCCCCTTCCTGTTCGAAGGAGTGATGAGATAGTTAGTAGATTGTGTTCACTCAATGGCTGGTTGTCTAATTGGTGTCCGCAACATAATATAGAATTCATAGACAATTGGAAAAGTTTTTGGGGCAAGCCTGACCTGTTGAAAAGAGATGGTATTCATCCCACCTGGGATGGTGCTGCTCTTCTCTCTAGTAATTTGGCTCATAGTCTTAGAGATAAAACATGACAATCTGGGGCTCAGGTCAGGAAGCAGACAAACTGGCTAAACCGACTGTCTGCTAGCGGCCTCACGTCACCAAGGTCAGATAAATCCCATTACATAGAGACTCTTTCACCTAGATATCATCATATAGACACTGTGTCTGTTCCCCGAATTTGGAAATCCAAAAAACTGCCAAACCTTTCTAAGGTTAAAAATCTAATTGATGTTCAACAAATAAAAAACAGATATAATACAGATGAGCAAACGATAAAGCTTGGGTTGCTGAATATTCGATCCCTTAATTCAAAATCGCTCATAGTTAATGATAAGATTAAAGACTATAACCTAGAGGTGCTGTGTTTGACAGAAACCTGGCTAAAACCAAACGATTACATTACTTTAAATGATTCCACTCCGCAAGATTACTGTTATAAACATGAGCCTCGTCCGAAAGGCAAAGGAGGAGGTGTTGCTGTAATTTATAGTAATATTCTCAAAACCACTAAGAAATCTAGTTTTAAATATACTTCTTTTGAAGTGTTGGTGCTTAATGTAAAAATTTATAGTGTAAACAATAAATCACGTTTGAGAATTCTGCTGGCTACTGTATACAGGCCACCAGGGCACCATAAAGATTTTATCAAAGAATTTGCTGACTTTCTATCAGAATTAGTATTGGCTGCAGATAAAGTCCTAATTGTTGGTGATTTTAATATACATGTAGATAATGAAAAAGATGCATTGGGATTGGCATTTAAAGACATTATAAACTCAATTGGAGTGAGACAACACGTGTCAGGACCTACTCATTGTCGTAATCATACTCTTGATCTAATATTATCACATGGAATAGATGTTGATGGCGTTGAAATTCTGCAGCAGAGCGACGACATCTCCGATCATTATCTAGTCTCGTGTAAATTACATTTAGCCAAGGCTGCAAAGCCGACTCCGTGTTATAAATATGTTAGACCTATCACTTCTGCCACTAAAGATTGCTTTATCAATAATCTTCCAAATCAGTTTCATAATCTCAGCATCCCAGATAGCTTAGAAGAACTTGATATTGCAACAGAAACTTTTAACTCTCTCTTTTCCAGCACTTTAGACACAGTTGCTCCGCTGCGCTTAAAGAAGATTAAAGAAAATAGTCCAACGCCGTGGTACAATGAGCACACCCGGGCCCTTAAGAGAGCAGCCAGAAAAATGGAGCGAAACTGGAAGAAAACAAAACTAGAGGTATTTCGGATTTCATGGAAGGAGAGCTCGATTGCTTACAGAGAGGCCTTAAAAGATGCTAGAACTAATTATTTTTCAACCCTATTAGAAGAAAATAAACATAATCCTAGGTATTTATTTGAACAAGTGACTAAACTAACGAAAAAGAAAGCTTCAAGCCCAGAAGTTTATAAGAAACACAGCAGTAATGACTTTATGAACTTCTTCACTTATAAGATTGATAATATCAGGGACAAAATTATAACTATGCAACCATCTACTACAGTATCGCATCAGGGAGTATATTGTAGTCTCTGTGAGGAACATTTTGATTCATTTGTTGCTATAGGAGAGGAACAAAATTGTTAATTCATCTAAATCGACAACTTGTATGCTAGACCCTATACCGACTAAGCTACTGAAAGAGATGCTTCCAGAGGTCATAGATCCTCTTCTAGATATCATTAATTCATCTTTGTCATTAGGATACGTACCAAAAACCTTTAAGTTGGCTATGATTAAACCGCTTGTTAAAAAAACGCAACTTGATCCTACAGAATTAGTCAATTACAGGCCAATCTCAAATCTGCCTTTTCTGTCAAAGATACTAGAAAAAGCAGTATCCTCACAACTGTGTTCCTTTTTAGAAAGAAATAATATCTGCGAGGATTTTCAGTCCGGATTTAGACCGTACCATAGTACTGAGACTGCTCTCATTAAAGTCACAAATGATTTGCTCCTATCATCCGATCGTGGTTGTATCTCTCTATTAGTGTTACTTGATCTTAGTGCTGCATTTGATACTATCGACCACAACATTCTTTTAAATAGACTAGAAAACTATGTTGGCATTAGCGGAATTGCACTAGCATGGTTTAAATCATACTTATCTGACCGTTTTCAGTTTGTATCAGTAAATGAAGAGATGTCTTATCGATCACAAGTTCAGTATGGCGTACCACAAGGCTCAGTACTAGGACCGCTGCTCTTCACTCTGTACATGCTACCATTAGGAGATATCATTAGGAAATATGGAATTAGCTTTCACTGTTATGCTGATGATACTCAGCTGTATATTTCTTCAAAACCTAACGAAACTTACCAATTCACAAAATTAACGGAATGCATAGCTGATATAAAAAATTGGATGACCGGTAATTTCCTATTACTAAATTCTGAAAAAACAGAGATTCTAATCATTGGACAAAAAACTTCCTCACCTAATAACCTAGAATACTGTCTAACACTTGATGGCTGCTCTGTTAAGTCTTCGACGTCAGTTAGGAACCTGGGTGTGCTCTTTGATACCAATCTTTCATTTGAAAGTCATGTGTCTAGTATCTGTAAAACCGCATTTTTCCATCTTAAAAATATATCTAAATTACGTCATATGCTCTCACTGACAAATGCGGAACAATTAGTTCATGCTTTCATGACCTCAAGGCTAGATTATTGTAATGCTCTACTGGGTGGTTGCCCTGCACGCTTATTAAACAAACTACAGCTAGTTCAAAATGCAGCCGCTAGAGTTCTTACCAGAACCAGGAAGTATGACCATATTAGCCCGGTTCTGTCAACACTGCATTGGCTGCCTATTAAACATCGTATAAATTTTAAAATATTGCTGATTACTTACAAAGCACTAAATGGTTTAGCTCCCCAGTACTTGAGCGAGCTCTTAACGCATTATAGTCCTTCACGTCTATTGCGATCTCAAAATTCTGGCCAGTTGATAATACCTAGGATATCAAAATCGACTGCTGGCGGTAGAACCTTTTCCTATTTAGCACCAAAACTTTGGAACAATCTTCCTAACACGGTCCGGGAAGCAGATACAGTCTGTCAGTTTAAATCTAGACTAAAAACACATCTCTTTGGCTTAGCATACACATAACACATTATAGATTTCTATAATTCAATGTTAGGCTGCATAGATTAGATCAGCCGGAACCGGGAACACTTCCCATAATTCCTGATGTACTTTGTACATCATAAGAAGGATGGCGTCTACGCTAATATTAGTCTCTTTGTTTATCCCGAGGTTTACCGCAGACCGCCGGATCCAGGGCATATCCAGATCTGATGAAGGACCATCACATGGACACAATGACACGCATTATCAGGGCTGTGAAGGCCCATGGACACCTCACCACTCATCTCCTCACCGGCCGGATGACCCTACCCAACCAGATGAACTGGATAATATCGTGAAAGTTCTGATCCCATCTGACTCCTGACATTATGCTGCCTAACTCATAATCATACACTGTTCATTCGTTGGCCAAAGGAGGACTGGCCCCCCGACTGAGCCTGGGTTCTCCCAAGGTTTTTTTCTCCATTCTGTCACCTGATGGAGTTTTGGTTCCTTGCCACTATTGCCTTCGCCTTGCTTAGTTGGGGACATTTAATTTTCAATTGAACAATACTATTACAACATTGTTTTCCTGTTATCTCTGTAAAGCTGCTTTGAAACAATTTGTATTGTAAAAAGCGCTATATAAATAAAGGTGACTTGACTTGACTTGACTATATATATATATATATATATATATATATATATATATATAAATAAATATAGCTGCGAGCAGCTATATATATATATATATATATATATATATATATATATATATATATATATATATATATATATATATATATATATATATATATATATATAAATATAGCTGCGAGCAGCGATGAAGGGCCAAAGCCGGCGGTACCGCCACCCTGGTGCACCACTTAAATAATTTAAGTGTATTTGACCTAGTGAAATGAAGTTGATAAAACGTGATAATTTAAGTTGAGAAAACTTAATTTTTTTATGTGTTACCAATTGAAGTAATTTTTTTAGGTTGATCCAACTGTTCACTTTTTGCAGTGCAGTGGTAATTCAGGAAAACAATTCTCCGAATGCTCCACATGAAACTTTAGTCTCCCGACCTTACCATCGTGTCGATTTATTTTGATTAATATGTGGGAGAGAGCAAGACAGCACTTAGTTTGGAAACGGAAGCCTTGTTTATACTTTCGCCTGGCTCCGCAGAGAGAGAGAGTGCGCGTGCGACCGGGTGTCTGTCTCTATCTCTCTGTCATGCGCCCTGTCAAACGCGCCGCAATTCATCTAAGTTACATTACTTACCAATCAAATAAGATAAATGAGAGCGCATGCGCGTGCGGTCTGTGTTTGTGTTTGTAGCTCCGTTGAATTGATTCATTAATCCTTGATTTTCTTTTTTACCACTCAATTATAAACAGGCACTTTCTATTTTTATATCGTGTGAACTTATCCTCGATAATATTCCTTGTAAAAAACAATCAAATTGCTTTGATATCGCTACTTAGATCCAACTTTCCGAATCTTGGCTACTAGCCTTTAGCCCGCTAGCATTTCACGCGTGGCCTCGCGCCTATCGAGCGTCGTCTCATCTTACACCCGTTTCTCTGAAAGCTTCTCTGAAAGTACAGACACACGTTGATTGTGCTTAGAGCCCGCCTCAACGGGGCATAAGCGCATGCGAGTGCGGTCTGTGTTTGTGTTTGGAGCTCCGTCGAATTGATTCATTAATCCTTGATTTTCTTCTTTACCACTCAATTATAAACAGGCACTTTCTATTTTTATATCATGTGAACTTATCCTCGATACTATTCCTTATAAAAAAACAATCGGATTGCTTTACTGTTTACTGTTACTACTAATTTACTGTTCATCTGTTATAATGGCAAACATATCGGATGTGTGTCTAACGTTACCTCTGAGTGCAGGTGAGGACACATTCGAGCTGATTTCGGTACGATTGGAGCTGGAGTCGGTGGAGAAGCAGATTCGTGTTCTGCTGGAGAAGATCGGCGATCAGCGCTTGAAACATCACGCGCCGATGCTCACAAGTCAGTGGTTAGTAACTTTGTGACTTTGACTCCGACTTCGTCTACTCCGTGCGTTTCTCTGCCCAGGAGGACGCGATCATCTCTGCCTTCAATCACTCCTGCACCCTGGGTCACGACACGAGCCAGGACCAGAGCAAGAACCTCTCCGCCCCTCCCGGTCTTCGAGATCTCCACCCGGAACCGCTTCTCCCCTCTTCGCAAGTCGGAACGCGACGACGCCGTGATCATCGGCACTTCCATGGTCCGCCATGTCCGTGCTACCTCGGGTAAAGGTAAGGTGCGCACTCACTGCTTTCCTGGTGCTCGTGTTCTTGATGTCGCTGCGCAGGTTCCCGAGATCCTGAACGGTGACGAGCGCGTCGGAGCTGTCGTGCTGCACGCGGGGACGAATGACATCAGGCTGCGGCAGATGGAGGTTCTGAAGAAGGACTACAGGAGCCTGATCGAGACGGTACGCAGCACATCGCCTAGAGCAACGATCGTCGTGTCTGGACCGCTTCCCACGTACCGACTTGGACAAGAAAGGTTCAGTAGATTATTTGCTTTAAATGAATGGTTAATGTCATGGTGTAATGAACAGATTCATTCATTGTAAATAATTGGAATCTGTTTTGGGAGCGACCTAGGCTCTTCCGTCCTGATGGTCTGCACCCCAGTAGAGTCGGAGCGGCTGTTCTGTCGGACAACATCTCCAAGACGCTACACACCATCTGACTAGTAAGTCAAAGTCCAAATCATAGTCTTTGCTGTCCCAACTTAATTGATATAAGTACCAATGTAGAACATTATATAGAAACTGTGTCTATTCCTCGCTTAGTGAAGCCAAACAACAAATCTACTGTAAGATCTAGCAAGAATATTATTGTAATTAAACCAGAAAATCTAAATATCAGTGAACAAAAACAATTTCTAAAGCTAGGTCTTCTAAACATTAGATCGCTCACACCTAAGGCGGTTATTGTAAATGAAATGGTCACAGATAATAATTGCGATGTTCTGTGCCTTACTGAAACCTGGCTTAAACCAAATGATTATTTCGGTCTAAATGAGTCTACTCCACCAGGATACTGTTATAAGCATGAGCCCCGTCTGATCGGTCGTGGCGGCGGTGTTGCAACAATCTATGGAGATATTCTTAATGTTACTCAGAAAACTTGTCATAGGTTTAATTCGTTTGAAGTACTTGTGCTAAATGTTACGCTCTTAGATGTAAGAAAGAAATCCTTATTATCTCTAGCCTTGGCTACCGTATATAGACCTCCAGGGCCATATGCTGATTTCCTAAAAGATTTTGCAGACTTTCTCTCAGACCTATTGGTCAATGTCGATAAAGCAATAATTATTGGCGACTTTAACATACACGTAGATAATACAAATGATGCGTTAGGGGCTGCGTTTACAGATCTATTAAACTCTTTTGGGGTGAAGCAAAACGTCAGTGGTCCCACTCATCGTCTAAATCATACACTAGATTTAATTATATCATATGGAACCGATCCAACCAATATAGATATTATACCGCAAAGTGACGATCTCACTGATCATTACATGGTAACTTGCATAATACGCACTGCTGAAATTTGTCATGTTGCACCACGTTATAGACCAGGCAGAACAATCCTTCCAACCACTATAGATAGATTCTCAAATAGCTTACCTGATCTATCTCAGCTGCTCAGTAAACCCAAACAAACAGATGAACTAGAGGAAATGACTAGCAGTATGAGCAACATTTTCTCTAGTACACTAGATATTGTTGCACCAATTAGATTAAAAAAGGTTAGAGAGAAAACTAAAACACCATGGTACAACAGTGCTACGCATGCTATCAAGAGAGAAACTCGTAACTTAGAGCGTAAATGGAAACGAACTAATTTAGAGGTCTTCAGAATCGCGTGGAAAGACAGTATGTCACGTTATAAAAGGGCTCTAAAATCAGCCAGGGCTGAGCATATCCGCAAACTAATTGAAAATAACCAAAATAATCCAAGGTTTTTATTTAACACCGTGGCTAGACTAACAAATAATCAGACATCTCCAGAGCAAAATATTCCGTTACAATATAGTAGTAATGATTTTATGAATTACTTCAATGAGAAAATAGAAAGCATCCGAAACACTATTGTAAATGTACAATCCTCTATGGTGTCTTATGACTCAGCCTCAATTATGGCCCCTCTAGAACAACTACACCGCTTTGCAACTATAGGACAGGAAGAGCTAAATAAACTTATCATTGCATCTAAACCAACAACATGTTTATTAGATCCAATACCCACTAAACTACTTAAAGAAGTGTTACCTGTAGTGGAAGAGCCTCTTCTCAATATTATTAACTCGTCTTTATTTTTAGGTCATGTTCCAAAAATATTCAAGCTGGCAGTAATAAAACCTCTCATTTAGAAACCGCAATTAGATCCAAATAACCTAGCAAATTACAGACCCATCTCAAATCTTCCATTTATATCTAAAATACTAGAAAAAATTGTGTCCGCTTAATTGTGCTCTTTCTTGCAAGAAAATGATATCTATGAAAAATTTCAGTCGGGATTCAGACCGCATCATAGCACAGAAACTGCGCTAGTTAAAATTACAAATGATTTACTCTTAGCCTCTGACCAAGGCTGTATCTCAATACTAGTTCTACTTGATCTTAGTGCTGCGTTCGACACTATAGATCATAAAATACTCTTAGATTGACTACAAAACTACACTGGTGTTCAGGGACAGGCATTAAGCTGGTTTAGATCGTACTTATCAGACCGCTACCATTTCGTCTGTTTAAATGGGGAAAAATCAAAGATAACATCAGTAGACTATGGAGTGCCGCAAGGATCTGTCCTAGGCCCTCTGCTATTCTCAATATATATGCTGCCACTTGGTAATATTATAAGAAAACATGGAATTAATTTTCACTGTTATGCTGATGACACTCAATTATATATCTCATCACGACCAGATGAAAACACTAACTTATCTAACTTGACAGAGTGTCTAAAAGATATAAAATGCTGGATGACGTGTAATTTCCTGCTATTAAATTCAGATAAAACGGAGGTGTGATGAGAACAGGTTCGTTTGTGTGTGGGTGATGGAAGGAAACACAGAATCGGCGTATGCTGGGACTTGTGCACTTTTATTTACGAGATTTTTTTCCCTTTACGGCGCGTGGTCGCGCTCAAACAAGGTTAACTCAGAATATCAAAAGGAAAAATAAACAATAGATAATAATTCTCTTCCCGCTGGATACAGCTTCACTCGGTCCACTTTCAATACTCTTCCCGCTGAACACAGCTTCAATAGACACACTTTCAATACTCCTCCCGCTGGATACAGCTTCTCACTCGGCGTGCACAAGCTCCCAGTCTCTCTCTCAAACCGTTGTCAGTACGGCCCGCTTATATGCGGTCTCCTCACGCCAATTACTGAAATCACAAACAGGTGTTATTCATTTGAACTTGACCCACTTACTCACCGCTCGGCTCCGCCCTTGCTCTCCCGCTACAGACTTCGCTGAACCACGCCTCCCTCGCCACATACCCCCACCGCCCGTCTCAGGCCGGGGAGCCGCCCGGCCTGCAGCCTCCCCCCCCCCCTCCCTCCGGGAGAGGAAGTCGGCCACAGTCATCTGTGCACCCGGCCTGTGGATCACCTTGAATTTAAAAGGCTGTAAAGCTAGATACCACCGGGTGATCCGCGCGTTGGCATCTTTCATGCGGTGGAGCCACTGGAGAGGAGCGTGGTCCGAACAGAGGGTGAACTCTCGCCCCAGGAGATAATAGCGGAGAGTGAGGACGGCCCATTTGATGGCAAGAGCTTCTTTCTCAATGGTGCTGTACATAGTCTCTCTCTTTGAGAGCTTACGGCTGATGTACAGCACCGGCCGTTCCTCACCCTCTATCTCCTGGGACAAGACGGCGCCCAGCCCCCTGTCCGACGCGTCAGTCTGCAGGGAAAAAGGGAGAGAAAAGTTAGGAGCCTGTAATAGCGGCCCGCCACACAGGGCAGCCTTTATCTGGGTGAAAGCCTGCTGACACTGCTCCGTCCACTGGACGGTATCTGGCGCCTCCTTTTTAGTTAGATCAGTCAGCGGGCTAGCGAGGTCCGAATAATTAGGTTCAAACCTTCTGTAATATCCTGCTAGCCCCAGGAACTGTCTAACCCCCTTTTTGGTCTTAGGTCTTGGACAGGTCGCAACTGCTGCCGTCTTATCAATTTGGGGACGCACCTGCCCATGACCCAAGTGAAAGCCCAGATACCTGACTTCCACGCGCCCAATCGCACATTTCTTTGGGTTGGCCGTGAGCCCCGCCCCTCGCAGCGTCCTGAGGATAGCTCGCAAATGCTGCATATGCCGCTGCCAGTCATTACTATAGATGATAATATCATCCAAGTATGCTGCGGCATATGCAGCATGCGGCCGGAGGATTCTATCCATCAGGCGCTGAAAGGTGGCAGGTGCCCCGAACAAGCCGAAAGGAAGAGTAACGAATTGGTGTAATCCAAACGGCGTCGTGAAAGCGGTCTTTTCTTTAGTCATTGGAGATAAGGGGATCTGCCAATAACCCTTTGTTAAATCCAGTGTCGAATAAAATCGAGCCGTGCCGAGCCGATCAAGCAATTCGTCCACCCGTGGCATTGGATAAGCATCGAACTTCGATACAGCGTTCACCTTGCGATAATCCACGCAGAACCGAATTGAGCCGTCAGTTTTAGGTACTAAAACTATCGGGCTCGCCCAGTCACTGTTGGATTCCTCTATGACTCCCATATCCAGCATAGCCTCTAATTCATCCTGAACTACTTTCTTTTTATGCTCAGGTAATCTATATGGCCGGCTGCGCACTACCACACCCGGATCGGTCTCAACATGGTGCTGTATGAGGTTTGTTCGACCAGGAAGGGGCGAGAACACATCAGCAAATTCCGTTTGTAAATCTCGAATGTCAGCGATCTGGGACGGTGAGAGGTGGTCTCCACAAATGGCCAGAGTGGAGGATTGACTTTTTAAGTTCGCCTCTGGCCCGAGATCCTCCTCCCCACTCACTACCGTCGCCAGCATCGCTGACTCCGCCTCATTCCACTTTTTTAACAGGTTGAGGTGGTAAATCTGATGTGCTCCGCCCCTATCTGAACGAAGAATCCCATAGTTGAGATCCCCTATTCGCCGTGTGACCACAAACGGTCCTTGCCACTTGGCGAGTAATTTAGAGCTGGATGTTGGAAGCAATAGAAGCACTTTATCCCCCGGTGCAAATTTACGTAGTTTAGCCCCCCTGTTGTACAGCTGACTTTGTTTGTCCTGAGCCTGTAACAAATTCTCCATAGAGAGCCGCCCCAAAGTGTGGAGTTTTGTTCTCAGGTCCAGGACATATTGAATTTCATTTTTACTGTTCGAAGGTCCGTCCTCCCAAGCTTCCCTAAGCACGTCCAGCACCCCGCGGGGTTGGCGTCCGTAGAGGAGCTCGAAGGGGGAAAACCCCGTGGAGGCTTGGGGGACCTCGCGTACAGCGAACAAGAGGGGTTCTAACCACTTATCCCAATTTTTGGCGTCTTCCTGTACGAACTTACGAATCATGGATTTCAACGTGCGATTAAATCGTTCCACCAAGCCGTCTGTTTGTGGGTGATAGACGCTGGTCCGAACCGATTTAATGCCCAGTAATTCGTACAGCTCGCGAATTGTGCGTGACATAAACGCCGTGCCTTGATCGGTGAGAATCTCTTTCGGGATCCCCACCCGGGAGATTAATTGAAACAGTGCGCTCGCAACACTTTTAGCGGAAATGTTGCGAAGCGGCACTGCTTCGGGGTATCGCGTTGCATAATCCACCAGAACTAATGCAAAGCGATGCCCCCGTGCGGATCGTTCCAATGGCCCGATGAGGTCCATGCCAATTCTCTCGAAGGGGACCTCTATTAATGGAAGGGGGCACAAAGGTGCTTTTCGGTTGGCCGGTGGATTCACCAACTGACATTCACGACAAGAGGCACACCACCTGCGCACATTCTCGTGAATGCCCGGCCAGAAAAATCGGGTCATTAGGCGATTTAGTGTAGCTGCTTGCCCTAAATGCCCCGCCATTGGATTACAGTGAGCCGCCTGGAAAAGCATTTCCCGGCGGCTCTTTGGAACTAACAACTGAGTTGTATCTTGCTTTGTTTGGGCATCCTGGGTCACCCGATACAACTTATCTTTTATCACGGCAAAATAAGGATATGAGAGCGGTTGGTCTGGGTGGACAGGCTGTCCGTCGATCACACGGACCTGTTCAGACGCGTTTTTAAGCGTTTCGTCTCGGGACTGTTCCAGAGAAAAATCATCATGGTCAGAAAAGATTTCCCTTTCTGACGCACTCCGTTCCTCTGATACAGTGCCCGAGGGTCCCGGTACAGCCTCTCCAACCTGAACCACCGCTCTTTTCTCCTGCCTCTTTCTTAACCCAGAAGCACCCGTACATAACTGAGCCAATAACGTTTTGAACCCTGGCCAATTGGTCCCTAAAATTAGCGGGTGCTGGAGGTGCTGGTTAACTGCCACCTCCACACTATGCTTTTGTCCCCGAAATTGAATAATAACTGGCACTAAGGGGTATCCCACAACCTCCCCGTGCACACACCGAACCTTAACCACGCGGCTCTTATCCAGTGCCACTGGATGAATCAAGCTTTGATGGATGGAGGTCTGGTTACAACCTGAATCCACCAAAGCTCGATAGGTACCCCCCTTTAGACTTACTGGTACTTGGTACAACCCAGCTTGATCGGGGGCGACTTGTGGCGCGTCAGGGACCCTGATCACCGTTCCGACCTCCATCACCGGGCACCTATCCACAAAGTGCCCAGGGTCCCCGCAACGCCAGCAGGCCGGCCCAGGCCTCCCCGCCGCCCCAGTGGCGGGAAGTGGGTCAGGTGATTGGCGTGAGGAGAGCGCAGGGGTCGGGGCTGGCGGGCTGCCAACCGACGATGGGATTCCCCGGGGCGGCGCACGAGGTGCATGGACTGGTTCCGCTGCGGGGGTGGTCCTCCAGCGGGGCGCTGGGCGCGGTGGGAAGCCGCCTCGGGACCTGGGAGTGGGAACAGGGCGAGAGAGAGAGAGAGAAGAAGGGAGAGAGGGAGAGAAAGATGCCAGGAGGGGATCGCCGACTCCTGGGCACGCCACCAGCTGGTCCTCTGCCAATTGGATTGCCTGGTCCAGCGACGTCGGGCGGTGGCACTGGACCCACTGCGCAGTCTTCTTTGGCAGCCGGGCTATGAACTGCTCCAGTACCACCAACTCGATGACTCCATCGACGCCGCGGCCCTCGGCCACCAGCCATCTGCGGCACGCGTCCCGGAGCTGTTGTGCGAAGATGAAGGGCCGGCCGGATTCCCCGAACTCCATGGAGCGGAACTGTTGGCGACTCTGCTCCGGGGATCGGCCGACCCGCTGAAGAATGGCACGTTTCAGGTCTTCATAGACTAAGAGGTTGCTGACTGGCAACTGCTGGGCGGCGATCTGCGCTTCTCCCGAGAGCAGCGGGATCAGACGCATGGGCCAGTCAGCGGGCGGCCAGCCCCCGGCCTCAGCCGACCTCTCAAAGAGGTCCAGGAACGCCTCCGGGTCGTCCTGGGGACCCATCTTGTGGAGGGGAAGGGAAGGGCCGGCGATGTAGACGCCCGAGCCTCCCGGTCTATCCAGCTCCGGAACTGCTCGCGGTCCTCCTGCTGGGTCCGGAGGAGTGCCTCGAAACGGTGTTGTTGATGCTCCTCCATCTTCAGCAGAGCCTCTTGATGTTGTTGATGAAGGCCCGCAAGGGCGTGAATAATGTCCGCAAACGGCGATGCCAGAGGCGGTCTGGCGGCGGCCTCTCCTTCCATCCCGGGTTTCGGCACCAGTGTGATGAGAACAGGTTCGTTTGTGTGTGGGTGATGGAAGGAAACACAGAATCGGCGTATGCTGGGACTTGTGCACTTTTATTTACGAGGTTTTTTTCCCTTTACGGCGCGTGGTCGCGCTCAAACAAGGTTAACTCAGAATATCAAAAGGAAAAATAAACAATAGATAATAATTCTCTTCCCGCTGGATACAGCTTCACTCGGTCCACTTTCAATACTCTTCCCGCTGAACACAGCTTCAATAGACACACTTTCAATACTCCTCCCGCTGGATACAGCTTCTCACTCGGCGTGCACAAGCTCCCAGTCTCTCTCTCAAACCGTTGTCAGTACGGCCCGCTTATATGCGGTCTCCTCACGCCAATTACTGAAATCACAAACAGGTGTTATTCATTTGAACTTGACCCACTTAGTCACCGCTCGGCTCCGCCCTTGCTCTCCCGCTACAGACTTCGCTGAACCACGCCTCCCTCGCCACAGGAGGTATTACTTATTGGTCAAAAAAACTACCCACAAAATCCCTTACAATACAACTTTAATTTAGAAGGATGTCCTGTTACTATATCCACTACAGTAAAAGACCTGGGTGTTATGCTAGACCGCAACTTGACTTTCGAAAATCATATTTCATATGTTACAAGAACAGCCTTTTTCCACCTTAGAAACATTGCTAAGCTACGTAACATGCTATCTGTTTCAGATGCAGAAAAGTTAGTTTACTACTAGATTACTAGATTACGAGACTAGATTACTGTAAGGCTTTATTAGCTGGTTGTCCTGCATCCTCAATAAACAAGCTACAGTTAGTCCAAAATGCAGCCGCTAGAGTTCTTACTAGATCAAGAAAATATGATCATATAACACCAATTTTATCATCTCTACACTGGTTACCTATTAAGTTCCGTATCAATTACAAAGTATTACTACTGACTTATAAAGCTCTAAATGGTTTAGCTCCTGTGTATTTAACAGATCTTCTATCGTCCTACAATCCATCGCGCTCTTTAAGATCACTAAATTCGAGGCTTCTGGTCGTTCCTAGGATATCTAAGTCTACTAAAGGAAGGAGGGCGTTCTCACATTTATCTCCTAAACTCTGGAATAGCCTTCCTGATATTGTTCGAGACTCAGACTCGCTGTCCCAGTTTAAAACTAGATTAAAGACGCATCTCTTTAACCAAGCATTCACTTAATGCTTACCTTTTATACTACTTCTGAATCAGTTCGAATGCATTAATATTATGAACATCAGCTATGCTAATTATTTCCCATCTGTCTTTCTGCTGTTATCTCGGGACGCTAGTCCCGAGGTAAATAGCGTTCGTCAGCTCCAGTTTGTATCCAGCCTCTCACGGAGACTTCAGATGCGCCAACACCTGTGATGAGACGACTAAACACCTGTGGAGAGACGACTCGACGCCTGTGAAGAGACGACTAAACACCGGCGATATGTTATGCCTAAATTTATACATGATTAACTAACTGTATTTTTCTTTGTACATTTCTGAAATGCACTTTCTGTAAAGCTGCTTTGAGACAATGTGTATTGTGAAAAGCGCTATACAAATAAACTTGAATTGAATTGAATTGAACTGTACCTAACCTTACTCGTATCTCACACACCTGACCCTAACCTTACCCGTATCACACACACCTGACCCTAACCTTACCCGTATCACACACACCTGACCCTAACCTTACCCGTATCACACACACCTGACCCTAACCTTACCCGTATCACACACACCTGACCCTAACCTTACCCGTATCACACACACCTGACCCTAACCTTACCCGTATCACACACACCTGACCCTAACCTTACCCGTATCACACACACCTGACCCTAACCTTACCCTTATCACACACACCTGACCCTAACCTTACCGTATCACAACACCTGACCCTAACCTTACCCGTATCACACACACCTGACCCTAACCTTACCCGTATCACACACACCTGACCCTAACCTTACCCTATCACACACACCTGACCCTAACCTTACCCGTATCACACACACCTGACCCTAACCTTACCCGTATCACACACACCTGACCCTAACCTTACCCGTATCACACACACCTGACCCTAACCTTTCCCGTATCACACACACACCTGACCCTAACCTTACCCGTATCACACACACCTGACCCTAACCTTATCCGTATCACAACACACCTGACCCTAACCTTACCCGTATCACACACACCTGACCCTAACCTACCCGTATCACACACACCTGACCCTAACCTTACCCGTATCACACACACCTGATCCTAACCTTACCCGTATCACACACACCTGACCCTAACCTTACCGTATCACACACACCTGACCCTAACCTTACCCGTATACACACACTGACCCTAACCTTACCCGTATTACACAACAACATGACCCTAACCTTACCCGTATCACACACCCTACCACTACCGTATCACACACGCCTGACCCTAACCTTACCCGTATCACACACACACCTGACCCTAACCTTACCCGTATCACACACGCCTGACCCTAACCTTACCCGTATCACACACACACCTGACCCTAACATTACCCGTATCACACACACACATGTTACTAACCTTACCCGTATCACACACACCTGACCCTAAACTTACCCGTATCACACACACGTCCCTAACCTTACCCGCATCACACACACACCTGACCCTAACCTTACCCGTATCACACACACCTGACCCGAACCTTACCTGTATCACACACACACCTGACCCTAACCTTACCCGTATCACACACACCTGACCCCAACCTTACCCGTATCACACACACATGTCCCTAACCTTACCCGTATCACACACACCTGACCCTAACCTTACCCGTATCACACACACCTGACCCTAACCTTACCCGTATCACACACACCTGACCCTAACCTTACCCGTATCACTCCTCAATAGCAGCGAAAGTGGTTTACAATATATGTAATATGTTTACATTAAGTAAGAATATGTCCGGCGATATGTCTTACATTAAGTAAGAATTACTCCCATCTAGCGGTGAAATTGTATTTTGCATTCAAACGAATAGTGCTCTCCAGCGCCTCGCGTTTTCAAATGCGTGTTGCATCTACGGTAGCCGTTATGTACCAAAAAGCTATGACAGGATGTCTTCTAATAGCACTTTGGGGGGTCGGGGGGGTGGGGGGGGGGGGTGGGGGTGACGCGTGCGTATTAATGCGTACTCTAGCACACACATGCAAGGTCTCTCGCTCTCTCTCTCCCTCTCTGTTGTGCGCGTATTCAAGAAACCTATAATATATGTAAGGGTTAATGGCCGACGAGGTGTCCGTTGTCAGGTTTTAATGGACGACGGCGAGGTGTAAACCAGCCGACGCGCGGCGGAGGCAAGTCCATTAAATCCTGACAACAGACACCTCGAAGGGCATTAACCCGCTTATACCATGGTCACTTGCCAAATAAAACATTTTTAAAAGATTCGTTTATATTTTAATTAGGCTCAATCTAGTTTTTACAAATAATAACTTGCCTGACGATTTATTTAGCAACTTGAAATATTTATAGTCCGCTCAGCATGTAGAACCCTTCAGATTTTTTTTTCATGAAACACAAAGGTAGGCATAGTTATTTTTTTATTACACATAAAACACTGTGTTACACTAGTCTACACTAACCACAGCCTCTGAAGCACTGCTGTAGGTCGACTTTCCGTGGCTGGACTGGAGAGCCGTCAAATAATGTCTGTGACAGGCCATCGATGCGAGAGCAGTCTGCGGGCTTACTGGGTTCCGTCAGTCCGTGAGAGACTGAAGATGAAATAACGAAGACGCTCATTGTTGTATTAGTAGGCTATGTAATATCTAACTAACGTTAGATGTTTGTTTTGATGGAGCAAATCAACGCGTTCTCACCCCAACGCGTCATCTAACTGACAATTTTGACCATGCTTCAATATCCGACGCTTTAGGCACCCTTTAGCGTCAGTTAGTTGACGCGATCCTAGCCTAGGCCGTCGGATATTGAAGCATGGTCAAAATGATTCCCAAGGCGTCAGTTAGATGACGCCTTGGGGTGAGAACGGGCTGAGCAAATTGTTAACGGATACTTTGACTGCCTGTTGCTATGGTTACTCACAGCTGTTGTAGGCAGCGCATTTATTTATTAATTTCGAATGGTAAACAGGCAGTTTCACCAGAACTACTTTACTAGGTGTCCTCTATCACTTTTTAACGGACACCCTGCAGCCAATCAGAATCGAGTATTCACCCAGACCATGGTATATATATATATATATATATATATATATATTATATATATATATATATATATATATATATATATATATATATATATATTTATTAAAGATGAAATACGGCACAAAACATGATTTTTTCAGAATAAGTCGGGACACTAAAATTGGAGTTGAAATACGGGACTGTCCCGGGAAAAACGGGACGTCTTGTCACCCTAATTAAGACTGTAACATTGACTTACATGTCGAGGAGAAAGCAGGCAACTTCAGCATCTATTTTGAATTCTTTCTCCAGCATTAGCTCTTTCTACCGGGAAAAAGCAATCCCAACATTCACTCAGGTTTTTTGTATCCTCCGGTCACGTTTCCTTTTACGATCATTTTTGGTCTGTTTTGGCGAAGAGGATTTCTTATCCAGTGGCTCGGCATTATAGACAGTATAAGAAGTGGACAGAGCCGTCTCATTGGAACTCAGTTGAGACGATAGAAGCTCATTTTTAGCGATTTTTTTAGCACTTGCATTCCTGACGCGCAGACTCAAACCGACTCAAACTAAGCTTGATGACGTGAGCAACCCGTCTGACAGATGTAAATCTTCTAGTAGGTATGGAATGATATTCCGGACATTATTCAAAAGGAATTGCAAATTGTATTTGCAATTGTGTTTTCAATTTGTGGACGCATAAAATGTGACATAATCCAAATGCAATTGCAAATCGCGCATTACTGTTTGCATTTTCGTTTAAGCGAACGCACACTGACTGCCAAATTTCAAATGGAAAAGCAATGTCCGTTTGCTACTGCGTTTCCCATATCTTACGAGTTTTGGCCCTGTCATATTTAAATAGCAATTTCATTACCACGTCTGCTTTTTCACTTTCTCAGTATGTAGCCAGCCAAAACTCAAATGCAATCCCAAATCCCTTAGCGTTTGCATTTCCGATGCCTACACGGAAACCTGTCAATCAGTGTTGAGGGTGGGGTTATGCTATAGTGCGTGTTTGTTTTGGGAAGTGACGTCACTCACAATCGACGGTCATGATGTGATGCCCTGAACAGACGCCTTCATCAGGGCTGCGTTTCCCAAAAGCATCGTAAGCCTAAGTTGATCGTAAAAACGATCGTACGACTGATCTTAATATTATGGTCTGTTTCCCAAAAGCATCGTAACTTAAGTAGCACTTGAAAATCTTCGTAGAACTACGAGTGCTCTGGAGTATTCGTACATCCCCAAGTGCATCTTAAGAAGACAGAGTTATGAGGTCTCCTGCAGGACAACCGGTAGATTACACTTTTATCTAGATTTAACAGATTACACTGCAACGTGAGTATAATATAAGGTTTTGATTGTACTTTATTGTACACTTTATTATTGTACCCATGTTTTTTTTAAATTAATTTATAAATGAAATTATTAAAAAGAGAAGAAAAATAGAAATACACATCTGAATTAAAGCTGCAAGCAGCATTGAAAGGGCCCTCGCACCCGTGCCATCGCCACCCGGTGGCTTTAGGAAGACAGACCACGGTGGGCAATGTGCATTTAAGTAGATAAATATAGTGGGAGTATGTCAAAGTCAGTTACAAAAATGTCCTTTATTATGGGTATAATAGCATGCTGTTAAACATGTCACTTCCTGTTGCTAGCAGGTGACGCTATGACTGTAACTGAATATGAGCATGCACATGTGTTCAGGACAGAACTCTTATCAAACATGTGAAGTTTGGGGCAGATTGAACTTTGCCTTCTTAAGTAAAAACAACTTCCTGTTTCATAGCATTAGCATGCTTTAACACTTAGCTAAGAATTGCTAGCATGTTTAACATGTTTATAACATGTTTATAACTCAATGGCATATTTACTATGTTGCCATTACTGCATCACACTGTTAAACATGTCACTTCCTGTTGCCAGTAGGTGGCGCTATTACTATAACTGAATATTGTCATGTAGATGTGTTCAGGGCAGGACTCTTATCAAATGTGTGAAGTTTGGGGCAGATTGGACATTGTCTTCTTAAGTAACAACAACTTCCTGTTTCATTTCATTAGCATGCTTTAGCACTTAGCTAAGAATTGCTAGCATGTTTTAACATGTTTATAACATGTTTATAATTCAATGGCATATTTACTATGTTGCTAGTACTGCATCATAGTGTTAAACATGTCACTTCGTGTTGCCAGTAGGTGGCGCTATTACTATAACTGAATATTCTCATGTAGATGTGTTCAGGGCATGACTCTTATCAAATGTGTGAAGTTTGGGGCAGATTGGACATTGCCTTCTTAATTAACAACAACTTCCTGTTTCATTTCATTAGCATGCTTTAGCACTTAGCTAAGAATTGCTAGCATGTTTTAACATGTTTATAACATGTTTATAACTCAATGGCATATTTACTATGTTGCCAGTACTGCATCACACTGTTAAACATGTCACTTCCTTTTGCCAGTAGGTGGCGCTATTACTATAACTGAATATTGTCATGTAGATGTGTTCAGGGCAGGACTCTTATCAAATGTGTGAAGTTTGGGGCAGATTGGACATTGGCTTCTTAAGTAACAACAACTTCCTGTTTCATTTCATTAGCATGCTTTAGCACTTAGCTAAGAATTGCTAGCATGTTTTAACATGTTTATAACATGTTTATAATTCAATGGCATATTTACTATGTTGCTAGTACTGCATCACAGTGTTAAACATGTCACTTCGTGTTGCCAGTAGGTGGCGCTATTACTATAACTGAATATTCTCATGTAGATGTGTTCAGGGCAGGACCCTTATCACATGTGTGAAGTTTGGGGCAGATTGGACATTCCATGCCTGAGTTACAGCAAATTACTATTTAATTGCAGTAATAGCATGCTTTAGCACTTAGCTAAGTGTTTGCTAGCATGTTTTAGCATGTTTCAAGTATGTTGATAGCATGTTTAGCACTTGCTGGCACTTTTTTATATGTTATTAGGAGTCCACAACAGTGTTAAACATGTCACTTCCGGTTGCCAGCAGGTGGCGCTGTGACTGTAACTGATTATGTGCATGGACATGTGTTCAGGACAGAACTCTTATCAAACGTGTGAAGTTTGGGGCAGATTGGACATTCCATACCTGAGTTACAGCAAATTCCTATTGAATTGCAGTAATAGCATGCTTTAGCACTTAGCTAAGTGCTTGCTAGCATGTTTTAGCATGTTTCAAGTATGTTGTTAGCATGTTTAACACTTGCTGGCACTTTTTTATATGTTATCAGGAGTCCACAACAGTGTTAAACATGTCACTTCCTGTTGCCAGCAGGTGGCGCTGTGACTGTAACTGAATATGAGCATGGACATGTGTTCAGGACAGAACTCTTATCAAACGTGTGAAGTTTGGGGCAGATTGGACATTGTTTGCCTGAGTTACAGCAACTTCCTGTTTCATGGCGAAACATCAAAATTTGTCAGGCCGCCGAGGACACGCCCTTCGACGAAAACTCAAGATCTTCGCAATTTAACGTCGCAAAGGCCTTAAGATTACACTCAGCAAATTTGAAGATGATCAGATTAAAACTGTAGGAGGAGTTCGTTAAAGTACGAGGCCTGAAAATGGCAAAAACTGCACAAAAATCTGAGAGGAAGTTCAAAATGGCTGACTTCCTGTTGTGTTAAGGGCTACGCTCCAAGAGACTTTTTTGTAGGTATTGGGCCATTACATGTATGTACCGAATTTCGTACACGTACGTGAAACGTAACGCGAGGCGCACTCCGTTGAACCTTTATAGGTGGCGCTATCGAGCCATTTTGCCCCGCCCAATTTTGAAACGCATATCAGATGTAAATTTTCGCCAGTTCTGACGCGTGTGCAAATTTTCGTGAGTTTTCGTGCATGTTTAGGCCCTCAAAAATGCGATTCATTGCGGAGAAGAAGAAGAATAATAATAAATATAGCTGCGAGCAGCGATTACGGGCCCAAGCCGGTGGCACCGCAACCCTGGTGCACCAGGGTGGCGGTACCGCCGGCTTTGGCCCTTCATCGCTGCTCGCAGCTATATTTATTTATATATATATATATATATATATATATATATATATATATATATATATATATATATATATATATATATATATATATATAAAATAAAGCCGGTGGCATCACCACCCTGGTGCCTTTAGGGTTATTGTGCACGACGTGACACAAAATATCTGCTCGCTATCTGCCGAACGGCTCTGGTAGTCCCGCTTCAGCACTGATGATGTTGTAGAAATAGTGTGCTCTGGTTGGTCTGGATTATTCGGGATTTTTTATTTTATACAGAAATAAGTTATTTATAATTCAGATGAGAATAAAGTTAGTGTTGATTAAAATGAAGGAAAACAAATATATTGATCTGAAATATAGCACATTCATTTTACATTTATTTAGGTTCAATTACCAAACATACAATCTTAATTTAATTTAAAGCAAACTATACATTAAAAATACATGGGTTGTATGCACATTTTTTTTTATAAAAAATATATATATATCCAAAAAGACAAGGCTTAAAAACTCTTGTCACTGTAACAGACACAATCTCTCTCTCAAACACACACACACACACAAACACACACACACACACACACACACACACACACCACACACACACACACACACACACACACACACACACACACACACACACACACACACACACACACACACACACACACACACACACACACACACACACACGTCAAGTCACTTTTTAGATGCAATATTGAATAAGCAGAAAAATCTGATTTTCTGCTCTGAAAATATAAATAAGCATACAAATTGAATAAGCACTTTGAATATTCTAAACAGAATAAGCATTAGTCGCTAATGAATAAGTACTAGTACTTAATGGAATAGATACTAATATCTAAAAAATAAGTACTAGTAGCATGAAAATAGAGACTAGTATGTTAAAATGATTAAATGTTAAAACGGCTTGCCATATTGGCTCAGAGAGAGAGAGAGAGAAAATGACATTTTAGATAATAGTACCTATTAATAGATACTAGTATTTATTCAATAAATACTAGTTCTAAGTCATTACATACTAGTACCTATTAAATAGATACCAGTACTTATTCATTAGCTACTAATACGTATTCAAAAGAATATCTAAAGAATAAGCACTACTATCTAAAGAATAGGCACTAGTACTAAAGAATAAGCACTAGTCGCTAATGAATAAGTACTATTACTTAATGGAATAGATACTAGTATCTAAAAAATAAGTACTAGTAGCATGAAAAAAGAGACTAGTAGGTTAAAATGATTAAATGTTAAAACGGCTTGCCATATTGACTCAGAGCATCAAAAGCATCAAACAAGAATATTAAAGTTTGATGCGTTGCCACTGCAACAGTTTCAAAGATATCAAGAATCCCTTCACAGGTCTTCATCTGCAGTGTATTTACATTATACAGATGAAGTTTGAAGCAAATCGGGTAAAAATAAGAGGGTGATTTCAAAGCCTTTAGGAAGTGACACACTTCCTGCTGCCAGTTGGTGGCGCTATAACTTTGACTCACAATAGTCACATCCATGTGATCGGACTCTTACAGCGAACACACTGCTGAAGTTTCATCAAGATCAGTTAATGTATGCAGAAGTTATAACACACTTCCTGTTTCCATTATTCGCCATAAATTCGTTTCCTCGCCACGGCCAAACCGTTCGAGATATCAAAAATCCCCTGGCAATTTTTCATCCTCAATGTCTTGACTTCATGCTGACTGAGTTTCGTGGCGATTGGTTGAATTCTCTAGGAGTAGTATATCGAATTCCAGGGGCATACGCTTTCAAACAAACGATAATAGCCGACTTCCTGTTGGGCTGGGGTAAAAAGTAAAAGTACAAAGGATATATGAATCGATGAGATCTATATGTGTACCAAGTTTCATATTATTACATGCAAGCGTGTTTGATTTATGGACCAAGTTTTCGGACCCCGTTCCAGGGGGCGCTGTCGAGCCCCCCTGCCACGCCCGGGTACCAGCTTCAGCCCGGCCCTAATGGCCACGGGTTCTGACCCGTGTGCAAAGATTCAAGAGTTTTTGAGCACGTTAAGGGCCCCAAAGGTGCGCTGAGAGTCTCAAAAGTATCCAAAAAGAATATTAAAGTTTGATGCATTGTCACGGCAACAGCATCTAAGATATCAACAATCCTTTCACAGGTCTACATCTGGCGTGTGTCTACATTATACACATCAAGTTTGAAGCAAATCGGGTAAAGCCTGTTTGATTTATGGACCAAGTTTTCGGACCCCGTTCCAGGGGGCGCTGTCGAGCCCCCCTGCCACGCCCGGGTACCAGCTTCAGCCCGGCCCTGATGGCCGTGGTTTCTGACCCGTGTGCAAAGTTTCAAGAGTTTTTGAGCATGTTAAGGGCCCCAAAAGTGCGCTAAGAATCTCAAAAGTATCCAAAAAGAATATTAAAGTTTGATGCGTTGTCATGGCAACAGCATCTAAGATATCAACAATCCTTTCACAGGTCTACATCTGGCTTGTGTCTACATTATAGACATCAAGTTTGAAGCAAATCGGGTAAAGCGTGTTGGATATATGGACCAAATTGTCGGACCCGTTCAAGGGGGCGCTGTCGAGCCCCCCTGCCACGCCCGGGTACCAGCTTCAGCCTGGCCCTGATGGCCGCGGGTTTTGTCCTGTGTGCAAAGTTTCAAGAGTTTTCGAGCACGTTAAGAACCCCAAAAGTGCCCGAAAGCATAAAAAAGCATGAAAAAGCTTAAAAAAAGGAATATTAATGTTTGATGCATTGCCATGGCAACAGTGTCTAAGATATCAATAATCCTTTCACAGGTCTACATCTGGCATGTGTCTACATTATGCACATGAAGTTTGAAGCAAATCGGGTAAAAATAAGAGGGTGATTTAAAAGCATTTTGAAAGTGACACACTTCCTGCTGCCAGTTGGTGGCGCTATAACTTTGACTCACAATAGTCACATCCATGTGATCGGGCTCTTACAACGAACACACTGCTGAAGTTTCATCAAGATTAGTTAATGTATGCTGTAGTTATAACACACTTCCTGTTTCACGTTTCTCGCCATAATTTCGTTTCCTCGCCACGGCCAAACCGTTCGAGATATCAAAAATCCCCTGGCAATTTTTCATCCTCAGTGTCTTGAGTTCATGCACACCGAGTTTCGTGCCGTGTGTTTGAATTCTCTAGGAGGAGTGTTTCACATTCCATTGCATGCGTTTTCCAAACAACCCTTAATAGCCGACTTCCTGTTGGGCTGGGGTAAAAAGTTAGAGTGCGAAGTATATATGAAACGATGAGATCTACATGTGTACCGAGTTTCATATTATTACATGCAAGCGTGTTTGATTTATGGACCATGTTTTCGGACCCCGTTCCAGGGGGCGCTGTCGAGCCCCCCTGCCACGCCCGGGTACCATCTTCAGCCCGGCCCTGATGGCCGCGGGTTCTGACATGTGTGCAAAGTTTCAGGAGTTTTTGAGCATGTTAAGGCCTCAAAAGTGTCCAAAAGGTAGTAAAAAAAAAAAAAAAAATAATAATAATAATAATAATAATAATAATAATAAATAATCCTTAGGAAAACAATAGGGCCTTCGCCCTTTGGGCTTGGGCCCTAAATATAGCTGCGAGCAGCGATTACGGGCCCAAGCCGGTGGCACCGCAACCCTGGTGCACCAGGGTGGCGGTACCGCCGGCTTTGGCCCTTCATCGCTGCTCGCAGCTATATTTATATATATATATATATATATATAAAGCCGGTGGCACCGCCACCCTGGTGCCTTAGGGTTATTGTGCACGACGTGACACAAAATATCTGCTCGCTATCTGCCGAACGGCTCTGGTAGTTCCGCTTCAGCACTGATGATGTTGTAGAAATAGTGTGCTCTGGTTGGTCTGGATTATTCGGGATTTTTTAATTTATACAGAAATAAGTTATTTATAATTCAGATGAGAATAAAGTTAGTGTTGATTAAAATGAAGGAATATAAATATATTGATCTGAAATATAGCACATTAATTTTAAATTTATTTAGGTTCAATTACCAAACATACAATCTTAATTTAATTTAAAGCAAACAATGCATTTAAAATATATGGTTTGTATGCACATTTATTATTATTTTTTAATAAAAAAAATATATATATCCAAAAAGACAAGGCCTTAAAGGGTTAAACTCTTGTCACTGTAACAAACCCCTCTCTCTCTCTCTCTCTCTCTCTCTCTCTCTCTCTCTCTCTCTCTCTCTCTCTCTCTCTCTCTCTCTCTCTCTCTCTCTCTCTCTCTCTCCTTCTCTCTCTCTCTCACACACACACACACACACAAACACACACACGTCAAGTCACTTACATTTTAGATGCAATATTGAATAAGCAGAAAAATCTGATTTTCTGCTCTGAAAATATAAATAAGCATAAAAATTGAATAAGCACTTTGAATATTCTAAACAGAATAAGCACTAGTCGCTAATGTATAAGTACTAGTACTTAATGGAATAGATAATAGTATCTAAAAAATAAGTACTAGTAGCATGAAAATAGAGACTAGTAGGTTAAAATGATTAAATGTTAAAACGGCTTGCCATATTGGCTCAGAGAGAGAGAGAGAAAATGACATTTTAGATACTAGTAGCTATTAATAGATACTAGTATTTATTCAATAAATACTAGTACTAAGTCATTAGATACTAGTACCTATTAAAGATACCCGTACTTATTCCTTAGCTACTAATACGTATTCAAAAGAATATCTAAAGAATAAGCACTAGTATCTAAAGAATAAGCACTAGTCGCTAATGAATAAGTACTAGTACTTAATGGAATAGATACTAGTATCTAAAAAATAAGAACTAGTAGCATGAAAATAGAGACTAGTAGACTTGATTGATGATTGATGATTAAATGTTAAAACGGCTTGCCATATTGGCTCAGAGAGAGAGGGAGAGAAAATGACCATATTCAAACCAAAATATCTAACTTCCTCTTGGTCTGAGCTAATGACAGTTAATTAGAAAGTTGTCCGGCTTGATCTGAACAATATGCATACCTGTGTCTGTCGAGTTTCATGCAATTTCAAGCATGCTAAGAGTCTCAAAAGCATCAAACAAGAATATTAAAGTTTGATGTGTTGCCACGGCAACAGTATCTAAGATATCAATAATCCTTTCACAGGTCTACATCTGCCGTGTGTTTACATTATACACATAAAGTTTGAAGCAAATTGGTTAAAATTAAGAGGGTGATTTCAAAGCATTTAGGAAGTGACACACTTCCTGTTGCCAGTTGGTGGCGCTATAACTTAGTCTCACAATAGTCACATCCATGTGATCGGACTCTTACAGCGAACACACTGCTGAAGTTTCATCAAGATCAGTTAATGTATGCAGAAGTTATAACACACTTCCTGTTTCCATTATTCGCCATAAATTTGTTTCCTCACCATGGCCAAACAGTTCGAGATATCAAAAATCCCCTGGCAATTTTTCATCCTCAATGTCTTGGCTTCATGCACACCGAGTTTCGTGTCGATTGGTTGAATTCTCTAGGATTAGTATATCGAATTCCAGGGGCATACGCTTCCAAACAAACAATAATAGCCGACTTCCTGTTGGGCTGGGGTAAAAAGTAAAAGTACAAAGGATATATGAATCGATGAGATCTATGTGTGTACAGAGTTTCATATTATTACATGCAAGCGTGTTTGATTTATGGACCAAGAATTCGGACCCCGTTCCAGGGGGCGCTGTCGAGCCCCCCTGCCACGCCCGGGTACCAGCTTCAGCCCGGCCCTGATGGCCGCGGGTTCTGACCCGTGTGCAAAGATTCAAGAGTTTTTGAGCACGTTAAGGGCCCCAAAGGTGCGCTGAGAGTCTCAAAAGTATCCAAAAAGAATATTAAAGTTTGATGCATTGTCACGGCAACAGCATTTAAGATATCAACAATCCTTTCACAGGTCTACATCTGGCTTGTGTCTACAATATACACATCAAGTTTGAAGCAAATAGGGTAAAGCGTGTTGGATATACAGTATGGATCAAAGTGTCGGACCCGTTCAAGGGGGCGCTGTCGAGCCCCCCTGCCACGCCCGGGTACCAGCTTCAGCCTGGCCCTGATGGCCGCGGGTTTTGTACTGTGTGCAAAGTTTCAAGAGTTTTCGAGCACGTTAAGAACCCCAAAAGTGCCCGAAAGCATAAAAAAGCATGAAAAAGCTTAAAAAAAGGAATATTAATGTTTGATGCATTGCCATGGCAACAGTGTCTAAGATATCAATAATCCTTTCACAGGTCTACATCTGGCATGTGTCTACATTATGCACATGAAGTTTGAAGCAAATCGGGTAAAAATAAGAGGGTGATTTAAAAGCATTTTGAAAGTGACACACTTCCTGCTGTCAGTTGGTGGCGCTATAACTTTGACTCACAATAGTCACATCCATGTGATCGGGCTCTTACAACGAACACACTGCTGAAGTTTCATCAAGATTAGTTAATGTATGCAGTAGTTATAACACACTTCCTGTGTCACGTTTCTCGCCATAATTTCGTTTCCTCGCCACGGCCAAACCGTTCGAGATATCAAAAATCCCCTCGCAAACTTTCATCCTCAATGTCTTGACTTCATGCACACCGAGTTTCGTGCCGTGTGTTTGAATTCTCTAGGAGGAGTGTTTCACATTCCATTGCATGCGTTTTCCAAACAACCCTTAATAGCCGACTTCCTGTTGGGCTGGGGTAAAAAGTTAGATTGCGAAGTATATATGAAACGATAAGATCTACATGTGTACCGAGTTTCATATTATTACATGCAAGCGTGTTTGATTTATGGACCATGTTTTCGGACCCCGTTCCAGGGGCGCTGTCGAGCCCCCCTGCCGCGCCCGGGTACCATCTTCAGCCCGGCCCTGATGGCCGCGGGTTCTGACATGTGTGCAAAGTTTCAGGAGTTTTTGAGCATGTTAAGGCCTCCAAAAGTGTCCAAAAGGTAGTAAAAAAATAATAATAATAATAATAATAATAATAATAATAAATAATCCTTAGGAAAACAATAGGGCCTTCGTCGCCCTTTGGGCTTGGGCCCTAATAATAAACAGAGCAATTCCAAGAGGGTCCTCACACCATCGGTGCTCGGGCCCTAATTAAATAAATGAAAAAAAAAATCATAAACGAAGTAATGTGGGAATCATGTTTTAAAAACTGGGCAAAATAGGGATGAATTTTAAAACAAATTGTCAATGACTTGCTGACGTGCACGAAAACCAGGCATGTATTTTGCAGACCTCCTTCCCTGATCTTTGAACGCCGCTGGTTGCAGTTAGTTTGCAATGTCCTCCCTGATGTTTTTTTTTTCCTTATTTGTATGGTGTCCTTTAAATCTGTTAAAAATAAAGTCTTTGTTTCGCTCTATCTAAAATGACATTAATTTGACCTTTTTTAAAGGTATCTTCTCTTGTTTTATGTTTTGTTTTGTTTGTTTTGTTCAGCCATTTTGTCAGTGCCTCCGCCTGTATAGATGCTTTAGACTTGTCTTGATTTCTAATCCACAACAAATGATGATTTTTAGGTTAAACGTTCAGAATATGGTTCCATATAAGGTTATATTTCAGCACGTCGCGAATGGACAGCGATGCTTAAGTAGCACGTAGAGCGCGTTCTCGCGCGTTCATGTTAAGTGCATTTTTGGGAAACACACGTGGAATTGCCGCGAGCGTTCGTAACCTTGCACGTAGAGAGCGCTCTTAAGAGCTAAGATACATCGTTATCGGGAAACCCGGCCCTGATCAAGACATTTTTTTTATTGAATACAAAATTATACATACAACCAAGGCAAACGTATTCATCTACAGTGTCTAATAAAAACGAATAAAAGCCTCAACATGGTTTAAAGGAACACTCCACCGTTTTTAAAAAAAATTGGAGTTATTCACTGTCACTGTTTATGTAGCACACTTGAAAGAATGAACAAGCGTGTGAATTGGTTGGGTTCTTTTATTCAGCCAGCGTCATTCGCAACAGCTCTGTACCACACAGTACAACATAACTCAAAACTCATAGTCCCGTTCCCAACCTCGCGTGAACTGACTTTCTTTTTCTCTTCTAGGTTTTCCTCCGGGGTATTCCTCTGGCTTACTGCCACCCACTGGACACCCATCACATCGCTATATACTACAAATTGACATGCATGTACTGAATAATCAAATAACCATTATTAATATAATTAAATAACCAAAAAACTATTACATGGGGGGGTCTAGCTTTTAACTCACAATTATCTTATAACAATTATACTATTCTATCAATGTATTTTCTATATTTCCCCACATTCTCCCCTACAAAACAGAATGTAGTCCCGACATTCTCAGAATAAATTACTGGTTATCTAACCGTAGATCATTTCTTTGGTAGGAGTCAGTGATACAACAGTTTTAGTACTCGTGCTATACTGTCACACGACACACAACATGTATCTCCTTTTCCATGCAGTGTGTTTGTAGCAGACATCATTGTGCACCATGATCTTCTACCACCATCACTGTTTATCAACAGGAATCTGTACTTTCACTGAAGGAATCTAACCTTGCACCATTGAAACAATTTACTTTATGTTTTCTTCTGGAATGTTATGGTAACTATTTTCTCTTTAAAACAAAAATATGAACTCAACCTTATTCTGGTCTTAATTTAACTTCTTACCATTTTAACTAGAACTAATTACTATGCTTTAATTAGCAGTTTACCCATTTACAATACTAGGCTGACCTAAAGTATGGTAAGTAAACATTTTCATTTGTTTTCTGTTTCTCAAAGGATATACTCTTTTGCAGACAGGTTGTGAAGGAGGCTCCCCGTCACTTTCTTCGGCATCATCAGTTTCTTCAGCCTCCTCTCTGGAGGATGACACATCATCATCTCCCCGTCCTGCTCCTTGTTCATGTTCCACCTCCGGTTCTTCATCGTCCAGCATCACCGTGTCTTCTGGATCAGGTTCTGGGGGTTTTGACTGTAGACCATTTCTGGCGCTCCGACTCTCCCTGTCGACTGGCACTCCAACCAGGCATTTCCAATCATCCTCACCATCTGAACTGTCACAGAATGTTTGATTTTGCTGTGTCAATGTTTTTTCTGTTTGGCCTCTTTTCTTGTTTTCTTTTTCAGGTCTTCCCGGTAAGTATTCTCTCTCTACAGGTAAATAGTCACACGGTAACAGTAGGTTCCTGTGTAGTATTCTCGTTTTTCCTTTCCCCTGCTCAGGACGAACTTCATATACTGGACTATCCTGGTACTTCCTCTTGGTGACAACATAAACTTGTTCTTCCCAAAATGATCGAAGCTTCCCCGGTCCACCTTTTTCCTTGAAGTTCCGAACAAGTACTCTGTTCCCAGGGATCAGTTCAGCGCCGTGTACTTTCCTATCATACAAAGCTTTACCTCTTTCTTTCTCTTTGTGTGACACTCTTGAGGCTAACTTGTAAGCTTCTGTCATTCTCTTCCTCCAGTTCTCGGCATAGTCCTGGTAAGAGGAGCTTTGGTCCTTTGCTGGTACCCCGAACATGATGTCAATGGGCAGTCTGGGCATACGGCCGAACAGGAGATAATAGGGAGCAAACCCCGTCGCCTCACTTTTCGTACAGTTGTATGCATTCACCACTTTTGCAAGTGACGTCTTCCAGTCGGCTTTGGCGGTTTCTGGTAAGGTCCTCAGCATTGCTAGCAAAGTCCGATTAAACCGCTCAACTTGGCCGTTCCCCTGCGGGTGATATGGTGTCGTGTGGGAGCCTTGCACACCACTGTACTCTTGCAGCTTTGAAAACAACTTGTTATCAAACTCCCTGCCTTGGTCGTGATGCAGTTTTGTCGGGAACCCAAACTTCAAAAAGTCCCCGAACACCTTTTCAGCCGCTGTCTTGGCACTCTTGTTTCTGCATGCATACGCCTGCGCGAAGCGCGTAAAGTGGTCCATCACAACTAAAATGTATTCATGACCTCCCTTACACTTCTCTAGATGCAAAAAATCAATAGAGACCAGCTCAAATGGGTAAGTGGTGGTGATGTTTACCAGAGGAGCTCGGGTCAGTTTGTTTGGACGCTTGCTTCTCAAGCAACTACAAACACGTGTGACATAATGTTCCACTTCCTTTTGCATGTGGGGCCAATAAAATCGATCTCTGATTAAGTTCAGCACCCTTTCTGCTCCCAGGTGGCCCATGTCTTGATGCAACTCCTTATAAACGAGCTCATGGTATCTCCTAGGCAATACCAACTGATGACGAGTGGCTGTTTTCCGAAACAAGAGACCATGTTCATCCAGGTATAATTTTGCTCTTTCCCTCATCAATCCCCGAACCTTTCTACCCTGACTTCTGTTCACGGGCCGCGGTTTCACTTTTAGGTATGTAACGGCTTCTCTGATTTCAGGGTCTTCCTCTTGGTCTTTTCTCAGTACCTCCTTGGGGATCTCTGCAACTGCAGTGAACAGCTCCTCCTCCTGTTCTGCCGACAACGCAGTTTCAATTGTAAGTGGACACAACCACGGCCCTCTCTCCTGACTCCGTACTACCGCTGACTGAGATAAGCTGACCATGACTTCAGGGTGCACTTCTTCTGAACAGGTTTTCATGTACTGTTCCATATGCAGCGGCATACGCGACAAGCCATCCGCGTCCCCATTTGACTTTCCTGGGCGGTATTTGATAGTAAATCGAAAGTCAGCAAGTTCCGCTACCCATCTGTACGTTGTGGCATTTAACTTGGCTGTTGACATCACATATGTGAGAGGGTTATTGTCCGTGTACACAATGAATGATGGTGCATGATAGACATAGTCTCTGAACCGTTCACATATAGCCCACTTCATGGCCAAGAACTCCAACTTTCCTGAGTGAAGATGGTAGTTTTTCTCAGGAGGGGTTAGGGTTCTTGATCCGTACGCTATTACCACTAACTTGCCTCTTTGTCTTTGATAAAGCACCGCACCAAGACCTTCCTGTGAAGCGTCGCAATGGAGTACCAAAGGTTCATCCAGATCTGGATATCCCAGCACCGGTGGGTTAGATAAATAGTCGATTAACTCACCGAGGGCCTTTTGATGTTCGTCTGTCCACGTGACTGGATGTGATGACGCAAGCTGTCCTTGGCCATGTTTCCCTTTTCCTTTCCGCTTCATCTGTACTTTCCCTGTTGGTGTCTTTTTTTCAGCGAGCAGCAGATAAAGAGGTGCGGCCTTGCGGGAAAAGTTTTCAATGTATGACCGGTAGTAGGAGAGGAATCCTAACAACTTTCTCACCTCACCAACTGTCTTAGGGGTCCTTTCTTTCAGTGCTTGGACAGGAGCAACGTCAGCCGGGTCCATCGTGTACCCATCTTTTGTCACCAGCCTCCCTAGGAATCGTACCTGATTTCGGAACACTTCACATTTTCGAGGCGTTAGTTTGACACCATGATTTTGATAACACTGCAGCACTTTTCTGATGTCCTGAAGATGATCATCAAATGTTTTAGAATGAACTAAATTATCATCCAAATATGGTTGACATACCTCATCACGCAATTCTCTCAGGCACTCCTCCATGCTCCTTTGGAATTCAGCAGGTGCATTTGACAATCCGAAAGGGATCCTCACCCATTCATATAATCCCCACGGCGTTATGAACGCAGTGAGAGGTCGGCTGGATTCCTCCACAAACCCCTGGTGATAGGCTTTGCCTTGATCAAGGACTGAAAACCAGGCGTTGCCTGCCAAGCTGTCGAGCATGTACTGTATGCGGGGAATAGGGTGTCTATCTGGAATGGATTTCTTGTTTAACTCCCGATAGTCACAACAGAGGCGGAGAGTTCCATCTTTCTTACGCACACAGACTACTGGTGAAGAATATGGTGACTTAGATTTAGTAATCCACCCCTTATTTAAGAGATCCTCCAGGTATTCTTTAACCTCTCTGCGAAGTGGCTTCGGGACGGACATGTATGTGTGCTTCACGAAGGTGGTATCATGGAGGCGGACTTTTAGCTGGAGAGATGGAATACATCCTACATCGCTGTCATCACGAGCAAAAGCACCACTCTCCTCCCTTAAAAGCTGCTTCACTTTCTGCTGCTCTTCAGGTTTTAAGTGATCAACGCATACAGGAGGGTCCCATAGATTTTCTTTTTGAACCGTTGGTGTTGTATTTGCGTTTTCTGTAGATTGGCTGACTTGTTCACCGTCTTTTTGGAACAGGCTTTGGCTGGTGTGTGCAACAGTTGTACATGCAACCTCTTTCTGAGCGGTCACCGGTCTCACCTCGGCAGGGTAGATGGCTTTTACTCGCTGGATATGGCCCAGAACTGCCCGTGGAGGCAGGTCAATGTCATGAGTAGTATCATTGATCACAGGAATACAGACGCGTGAACAGGTCCCTCTCTTAAGGCAAACGATGTTTTCCTCCACCCTCAATCCATCTGGCCACTTCGCGCACTCATCCGGTACAAAAAGAGCATCTTGATCAGATAGCAAAGGACCCATTTTAATGCAACATTTGACAGCTCTAGCCTGTTGGGCAGGAATTTTTGTTACTGACCTTCCTACTTTCACCACTCCATCACTGAACCCTTCGTCTGGGCTTCTCACTAAGTTCAGCAAAACCTCTGCTTTCTTGCAGTCACAGGACAGTGCAGTACTCATGGCTTTGGTCTTTACATTGGTAGGTCGCTCTACCCCACTGTTCAACAGGTACTCAATGACATTGTAACCAATGATGGGCTCCTCTGCCACTTCATCGTCACCACATACTAATACCGGTACTTCCAGTTCCAACGGTGTGGTTTTGTCTGTTCCCAGCTTGAATGTCACTTCGACCCAGCTTTCAAACGGGATCACTGTTTGATTCACTGCTCGACCAGTGAGGGTTCCAGGGCCTAGGATCTCTTCAAGGCCACGTAGTATTGTGTGTGGGAGATGTTCTTTTCTCCACTTTTCATTCATGAGACAGACTTGTGAGCCAGTATCCCATAGCGCTTTTGTTGCTACACCATCGAAGAAACAGTTCACCATACATTTTTCTCCGATCAAATTCAATAACTGTGCATTATGTTTGGTGGACAGCTGATTAGTAGTTATGGATCGGATATGCTGCAGAGGACACTCCTTTCGCTTCGCTGCTTCCTGAGCTTCCAGCTGCTTAATGCTGTCACACAGGATGTCATGTTGATGTTCTGGCCACAGTGAGGATGTGGTGTGAGTTGTGACTGCCATACTGCTAGCTGAGGGTCCTCTTTCGGTTCTTCCTGCAGCTGATCCCCTACACCCTCTGGAAAGATGTCCACTTTTCCCACATTTAAAGCAATGATCACACTGGTCACCTCTGCCATCATCTTGACATCCACGGCATCCTCGCTTTCTTTCTCTGGGCTGCGTGGAACGGTATGTACTCATCGCTTTCCTCATTTCTCCGATCTCCTCTTTCAGCTGTTTAACGACCTCATAGAGCTCAGAGTCTTTCTTGTCCATGACTTGTGGAGTTTTCAAAGCTTTTAATTGTGTGCATGTGGACTGTTCTTTACCTCCAACAGCATAACCCATTCTCTCTTGACTTTGACGTAGTTCTACTGGAACCTCACTGACTTTAGTTTCTTTGATGTTGGCATTTTTCTTGAACTTTTGCTGTCGTTCGCACTCAAGACTTGCAGCTTCGTTCATAGCTGTGATGAGAACCTCATCTGTGATTTTAGGATCATCAAGGCAGGTTTTTAGCTGATACTTAATGTGATCGTTTGATAACCCTGTTCCTAGGGCGCGCAGGAATCTTCTCTGTATGAGATCAGGGCTGTACGGTTCTTCTCCATCTGGTTCTCGAGCAGCAGCTAAAAGTCTTTCCTTCAACTCAATGGCACGGAATAGGAAGTTTTGTGGTGACTCACGGCTCTCTTGAGTGATGTTTATCAGTCGATGATACAGGTCTGTTGAGCTTTCTTCCTTATAATGGCCTTTCAGAATTGTGCGCAGCTGAGAAAGGGTTAAATCAATCTTGATCTCCAGCATATCACGCAGGCTCATACCTGGACTCACTGCTCTTATCACTGCATCAATTATTTCAGGCTCTCTGTGTCCCTTGTTCACTCCAGCATCAATTTGGTGCATCAAGTTGTTGTATGAAAGCTTATCTTTCTGACCCCGTTCTCCAATTTGGCCATTAATCTTAAAATCACGCCGGATAGTGACTTCAGGAACTGCCTGATGATGATGGGAAAACACAGGGGGACTTGACACATCAGGAACTTTCAAACTCAGGCGTTGTATTTCGTTTTTTAACACATTTGTTGACAACTCAAACTGATGCTGCAATTCTGTGTACTGTCTCTTTAAATGCGCGAGCTCCGCCAAATTTCTGTCTGCGCCACCACCGCCATCTTGTACCGCGCGGTCACTGCTTTGCGTCATCTTGCTAGAAAACTCTAACAAATCTTCCACATGTTGACGGGCTACATCGTCATCTTCCGTCTCTATAACATTCTCTACTGATTCACTTATTAGTCTGATCAGCGAGTGCCTTTTGGTTTGTCCCTCCTCCACTGACAGTTTCACATACACACACACCTCGTGCAGCTGATCGAGTCGCAGCCGGAGCAACGCAGCGCTCAGCTGATCTTGCAGTTGCTCAATGTCCATGCTCAGCGTCTTCGTAGACAACTCACTCAAAACGGCACCGCTGATCCCATCCTCGTCGCCAGTATTTTGTAGCACACTTGAAAGAATGAACAAGCGTGTGAATTGGTTGGGTTCTTTTATTCAGCCAGCGTCATTCGCAACAGCTCTGTACCACACAGTACAACATAACTCAAAACTCATAGTCCCGTTCCCAACCTCGCGTGAACTGACTTTCTTTTTCTCTTCTAGGTTTTCCTCCGGGGTATTCCTCTGGCTTACTGCCACCCACTGGACACCCATCACATCGCTATATACTACAAATTGACATGCATGTACTGAATAATCAAATAACCATTATTAATATAATTAAATAACCAAAAAACTATTACATGGGGGGGTCTAGCTTTTAACTCACAATTATCTTATAACAATTATACTATTCTATCAATGTATTTTCTATATTTCCCCACATTTAGATATGTGGGCAAATACATTTTTGTCTCAGTGCATGCATTGTCTTATCCTGGCAGTGTTCTGTTAAACATAGTTTTCTATGTCTGTGGCTGCAAAGATAAAGTTGAGATGTAGACTCGTCACCTTCGCAGTGAACGCGACTTGTGGAGCCTCTCCCCCGTTTTTGATGTATTTGTACATCCCGCACAAACACAATAGGTAACCATTTTTGCTAGCTAGGTCTCCAGTATAGCGTAACTCTAGGCTTGGAGCATAGACAGTAAAAGCTTGGAGTCTTTTATGACATCACGCCCAGCTAGTGTAAGGGAGGGGGCGTGCTTAAAAGCAAAGCATTAAAGAACCATATCGACTGTTAAAAAAACATGTTAAGATTAAAATAATATCAGATTTGTCTAATTTAAAATAAACACCAAAAAGTGAGATGGAAAAGTAACATAAGTAAGAAATGTACTTTTGCTATTGCCGTCTCACAACCGACGCAACGTCATAGAATATCTCTGAACAGATTCACGCCCACTTTTAGGGGAAACCAAACCTATGGGATTACATTACATACATTATTAAACAATAGTATCTCAATAATAATGTATTGCATGATATTTCAAGCTTAATTAGAAAGCAGGACACTTATCATGATCATCGTGTTATTTTAGATAGTCTTAGTGTATGTCGGTTATCAACTAGCCCAGGCTACCTGCCATCATCATCCATAGCTTGCTGTTGTGGAAGTCTCATGAATTACGGATGATGCTATCGGAAGTCTAGTTTATTTTCGACTAAAAAGGGCCAGTGACGAAATTGACAGTTAAAGTGTAAATTGCAGGTTAAATTTTCCACGAAGATAATGCAATGTGCTTACTAAACATAAAGATAAGAACCGCCGACCATTGTTTTTTATGTTTTTTTTATACCAAAATGCTGAATATAATAAGAAAAGTTGGTACATTTTAAAAAATGATCGTGATTTTAATGGTAAAAGACCGTAAAAAAGTAAAAATGCTACAGTGAAAAACTGTTAATTGCTTAACAGAAAGTTTCCTTACTATATATGGTAAATAACTGTGATAGATCTAACGGTACATTTAATGTAATTTTACTGTAAAATACCATTAAATTTACAGTTTTTGAAAGTGAAAAAGAACAACTCATTGTATAATTTACAGTGAAAAACCGTAAATTGACATTCCCACAATTCCCTGCGTGACACTTCACATTTGATGTATTTTTGTTGAAATAACATGTTTCTTCTTAGTTCTTTTCTGATCAGTTATGTACATTAGAGTTTTATGTTACATTTAATGTTGTTAAATTAATGTTTATTGCATTTTTAAAATTTCTTGTATTACCATGATGCGGTTTAGTGTTTGTGCGAATGACACTGCAGCTTCTAGTATTTACTTTCTCGTAGTAGAGCTGCATATGATGAGCTTTGATTTATCATGTGAATTTCACCACTGCTGTGATGATTGCTGGTTGTCAGTGTATTACAATGGTACAAAACAGATATTAATACATAAATAGGTTGGTAAATTAACATCATATCAGATAATGAAATACCGTTTATTACTGTAAATTTTAAGTTAAGTCTGTAAAACCAATAGCGTCTGTACCATATTTTTGACGGTGAAGTTCTGGCAACCACAGCTGCCAGTATTTTACCGTAAAAATGGCATTTTATTTTTTACAGTGTAGCGTTCCACCCCTAGTTAGAATATGTATAACTCAATGTATAACTCAATGTCTTAAAAAGCTGAATAATCGTTCCAAACTTACTGATTAGCAGGCGGAATAATCGACGATTAGTCGATTAATCGTTCTAATAATCGGCAGATTAATCGATTATCAAAATAATCGTTTGTTGCAGCCCTAGTTTTAAGTCAGGAACACACACTGCTGGGATGTGGAGGTTAAAGAGCGTGACTCTTGGAGTAACTACAGCATCAAACCAGAGGAAGGGATGTGATTTCTATATCACTGATGTCTGGAGTGTGTGGTATAATCAGTACGGATAGTCTTTAGATTAGATTAGATTAGATTCAACTTTATTGTCATTACACAAGTACAGGTACAAGGCAACGAAAGTTTAGTTTCTAATTTAGTTTCTAATTGTTCTGATAATCAGAAGCTTGATCGTGTGAGTGTATCTGGACTATGACAGTAATTAACACACATCTACACACATGATAAAGTAATGGAAATGGTATATATATATATATATATATATATATATATATATATATATATATATATATACATATATATATATATATATAAATATAAATATATATATATATATATATATATATTATTATTATTATTTTTATTATTAATTTTTTTTTCTCTCTCTCAATGAAATGGATCCAAATGAAGCCATAATAAATGAATAAACTGATCTATATAAAAACTTCACTTGCTAATGTAAAATGACTCCACAGTCCCTGTTATCATTGACATCTAGAGCAACTGACTCTCAAAACTCTCAAAAAACATCAATAACTTCATTACAACATGACCGTCAACAACATTGTTTTACAGAGTAGAATATTTTTTTTATTATTTTACATCAATGTTGTTTTTACAGAGAAAATGTACCATTTCAGATTTTTATTAGAAGTGACATTCCATAAAAATGAATTCACACCAAATGTATTACTGAAAATAAAGGCAATCTGCAAGTCCATTGCTCGAGGGATGATGCAAACGTGAAGTTACATGCTCAAAAATGTAACACATGGCTCGATGACTGGATTGTTTTGCTCGTGAATTGTGACCCATTATCCGAAACGACTACTTCTGGGATGCCGAATCGTGTGAGTGTTGCTTTGAGCTTGATAAGAACTTGTTCAGCTGTGGTTTAAGCGCAAGTAGGATTTCCAGATATCTGGAATAATAGTCAGAGTGTCACGATTTGGTCTTGTCTCTGTCACGTTTTGGTTTGTTCATGTTATGTTCCATGTCTGTCATGTGATTCCCTGTTTGTCATGTGATCCTGCCATGTGTCTTGTCATTGGATAATCGTCTGTTCATTGTTCACAGGTGTCCCTTGTCTTGTCATTAGTCTTGTGTATTTAAGCCCTCATGTTTGCCATGTGTCTTGGTCAAGTATTGTTTCCTGTAACCTCTGTTTTGTAAGTCTGTCCACGGTTTTGTTTCATGCCACGTCATGCTTTTGTTTCATGTTATGTTTTGATCTTGTTATGTTAATTTTTGAATAAACTGCACTTGGGTTCGCTACAACTTGCTTCCAGAGGATACTTTACAGAATACTTGACCTCCAACCATGAACCCAGCAGTTGCCCTCCTAAGCCTGCATCAAGGAGACCTCACCATAGAGGATTATGTGGCAGAATTCTGTGAACTCTCTCACCACTTGGACTTTAATGATGTGGCCTTAAAGGACATATTTAGGGTAGGTTTAAATGAGCCTATCCGGTCATGTATGCCAGGTGGGAAGATTCACTTTTCTCCTGGCCCAGTATATTGACTATGCCCTTTTATTAAGCGGCTCGAATTTTACTGTGGGTTTGGTGGACAAGGAGCCCCACAAACCTACAGTACCTGCCAAGCATGTGCCACTTCATGTCATGCCTGCCCAACCTGTGCCTGCACTTCACGTCATGCCAGAGCAGCTTCACGTCAGCCACGTCCAGCCAGAGCTTCACGTCAGCCACGTCCAGCCAGAGCTTCACGTCAGCCACGTCCAGCCAGAGCTTCACGTCAGCCACGTCCAGCCAGAGCTTCACGTCCAGCCAGAGCTTCACGTCCAGCCAGAGCTTCACGTCCAGCCAGAGACCGTCCAGCCAGGTCTGGAAGATACTGTGATCATCGTGGGGTCCATGGCTGTTTTGTGTGTATGGGCAGCACACACATCAGCTACAGCCCAGGAACCCAGCCCAGAGCTTCCTTCGCCGCTGGTCCGGCCCAGCCTAGAGCCTCACGTCACGCCTGCCGAGCCAGAGCCTCACGTCACGCCTGCCGAGCCAGAGCCTCACGTCACGCCTGCCGAGCCAGAGCCTCACGTCACGCCTGCTGTTCCAGTGTCTGTTCCTGCCCATAACACCATAGCTGCCCCCAAGAACTTTTTGGGGGGGGGCAGTAGGGCCCTTGATGGAACCATGAAAGCCGCACCGCCATGGCCGCCCGAGGGGTCCTCACCGCCATGGCCGCCCGAGGGGTCCTCACCGCCATGGCCGCCCGAGGGGTCCTCACCGCCCTGGCCGCCCGAAGGGTCCTCACCGCCCTGGCCGCCCGAAGGGTCGTCACCGCCCTGGCCGTCTACACATCCTGCTCCGCCCTGGACGTCTGCACCTCCTGCTCCGCCCTGGCCATCTGCTCCTCCTGCTCCGCCCTGGCCATCTGAACGGCCCAGGTCCGCCCACGCCATGCCACGGCCCAGGTCCGCCCACGCCATGCCACGGCCCAGGTCCGCCCACGCCATGCCACGGCCCAGGTCCGCCCACGCCATGCCACGGCCCAGGTCCGCCCACGCCATGCCACGGCCCAGGTCCGCCCACGCCATGCCACGGCCCAGGTCCGCCCACGCCATGCCACGACCCAGGCCCGTCCACGCCATGCCCCGTCCCGTGTACTGTACCACTGCACGGGCCTGGCCCACCATCCCTCCCCCTAGACCTCCTCCACTCCACCACCCTCCTGTTATGTTTTGTGTTGGTTTTGCTGGGCGCCGGGAGTCGCCCTTAGAGGGGGGGAATCTGTCACGATTTGGTCTTGTCTCTGTCACGTTTTGGTTTGTTCATGTTATGTTCCATGTCTGTCATGTGATTCCCTGTTTGTCATGTGATCCTGCCATGTGTCTTGTCATTGGATAATCGTCTGTTCATTGTTCACAGGTGTCCCTTGTCTTGTCATTAGTCTTGTGTATTTAAGCCCTCATGTTTGCCATGTGTCTTGGTCAAGTATTGTTTCCTGTAACCTCTGTTTTGTAAGTCTGTCCACGGTTTTGTTTCATGCCACGTCATGCTTTTGTTTCATGTTATGTTTTGATCTTGTTATGTTAATTTTTGAATAAACTGCACTTGGGTTCGCTACAACTTGCTTCCAGAGGATACTTTACACAGAGAATACAATGTAATGTTTTCCCTTTGTATTCCCATAAATCTGCCATGGTATATCGGGTAAGGGGGTTGGATGTTTGCAGCAGAATTTGCACTTTTCAATTTTCTGTTTTAGTTAAGAGAATAGTCGTAAATATGAATGGGAATATACGTCAGAGATATTTTACTCATAAGAATTTTTGGGGATCCCAATAATTGTGGCCATCATGCATTGGAGCATTTTTATAGAATGAAAGATCAAAAGCATAAACATAGATGATACTGTTATTTCTCATAATATAACGCATATAAATAATCAATAATACAATACAATAAAACAAACAGACACCCATAAACCATTCATTATGCAATGATGTAATTACCTAACCTGACTCCGCCAGATGGATTTGCTCCGCATGTCCATCTGGAAACCTTCCGTTGAAGTAGTTTTGGTAAGGGGCGAAAATACTGGTTAGCTGATTGGCCTATGTTGGTGATAGAAGCGCCAAATCAACCAATCAGATTAACGAAGCATATGACGTACTAACAGAGCGATGACGAAAACACAACCACAAGCCAGGCTACTCTTGCTGCTGCAGGCAGGTAAAGGCTCGTTAGCTCAAATAAGCAACATGTCGGCAAAGGATATTTGCCGTTTATGTAACTACAATTTGCGAATAAAAGGCACCATTTCAGGCTGAACTGTCGCGCTTCTCGTTGCGTCACACCTCAACCCGCCTCAAAGCCAACGCTGATTGGACGTTCGTTTGGTGAACTGCTCCCAAATTTTCTTTAACGGAAAGTATCCAGACTGATCTGCGAGTGAAACCTTGAAAGCTCGCGAGATCAGGATGGTCTCACGAGGCTAGTAATTACCCAATAACATGTTAGAATTTATGCGCAGAAACTGACAATGATCATAAATCCTTTAAAAATAAACAGCACCAAATGTTTCCAGTCTCAAACTCTTTTCATATACATTAACATTTATGTTTAGATTTAAAAAGTTTTACCTGGCTCGATATAATCTCAATGTAAATGCTGTGAAAAATTGAATTTGTGCCTTAATTATATGGTATTGAGTGTTTCCCGATGTTTCAAAGGTCATCACCATCTTGACTGACCAAGTCTTTCTCATTTGCTAGATGTTTAGAATAACTAACAGCAGCAGTTCTGGGTATTGAGCTTCCTCGAGTCACTAACTGAACATGTCGGACATGACCAGTATATTGTATTCAAACCTGTTTAAAAGCAGTTGAATAAACTAGAAGTTGACATTGAGGAACTTACACACTATTTTTCCTCGACCAACGTAAATATTTCCAAACGAAGCCGTAGCAGAATAAGCTGTTGCGCTTCTCAGACCAACACACAGTAGTGGCGTTTCATTCCTGAAAGAATCAGTGTTTTGAACGAATTGACTGACTAAACAATTATAATATATGACACAAGTAGTGGTAGTAATGTCAGAAACCATAGTGGGCATTATCGAGTGCACTCATCCAGTCGCATAATGAATTGAAATAAGGAGCATTGCAAATTTTGTTCACTCTTTTTCATTCAATATTTTGAGTGGAGTAAAGCAGGGAATAGTGAACGAGGGTTATTTCAAACACAGCCAATGACTCACTCATAAAGGTAGTCCCCTGTTTCATTCCTGAATGAACCATTGTTATTGAATAAATGATTTGAAGACTCACTCTTAGGCTGCATTTACACTGCAAGTCTTGATGCCCAAATCCGATTTTCTGACTATATCCGATTTTTTTTTCCGACCCGCTTACATCATCTTTTAAAAGTGACCCGTATCCAATTTTTGCATTTACACTATACACTGCTGAAACCATAGACATCTTATAGATATCGACCCTATCGATCGCTACTGCCTACACTGTAAAATCAAATCATACTCCTTACTATAAAAATACTAGTAGGTTTACTTGATTTTAACCAAAATGTTGAGTTTACTACAATTTTTTTATTGTTGCTGAAATATTAGAAAATATAGTTCCCATAACTAACGTAATTTAAGTAAAATTACTCAAAATGTCCAAGAGGTGCTGTTACGCATGCGTACTGGTCCACAATTTCCCCTCCCCCACACAGCACAGAAGCACATGCAGCTTTTGCAGAGAGGATCGCACTTCGTGAAGTTCAAGGTAAACTCTTTTAATTTAAACCTTATTTTTTTGTGTGCTAGTCTTAATAATCGTTGCATTTTGTTTTGTTGAATATTAGCCCATGTTAAGAACACAAACACGTTTTGACCACTGCAATTTCTGCTCAAACTAGTTATTTGCCGCTTTATATCTGTAAATCCAGCTGCCTGGTTGCCTATTAATTACTATTTATTCATTCATTTGTTTTAGTGGTGGGCAAGGTTAACCAGTAATTTGAACTGATGATTGGTCATGAACGGTTATGCAGACGAGAATGTTTACAGAATTCAAAATTCAGTGACAACTCTACAAAACGTGTCAAATGGGTCACCTCGTTTTGAATGTTGTGTTTATGGAATGATTTTCGTTGACGCTCAACATATAACGTTACTAGGTCTAGGATAACGTTAGCTGGACGCGCCAATTTCGAAAGAGGCAGCAGACACGGTTGCATTCACTCTAGAGAGTGCGCAATCCAGGCAAAGTACAAATTGACGGAACAGACCGAACAGACCCGCTAACGTTACATCTCCAGATCAGTTATTTAATTTTTTTTAAAATAACGATTTTTAACTTGACAGGACACGTTAAAAACGCAATGATAAATGCTGAACTCCAGTCAGGCCGGTTGCTTCGAAAATTTAATGCGTGCTTATTATGATAATTACGGCAATATGCAGGCAGCACAGCAAAGAAATTGAGGTGTTTTTCTATCGAGTTTGTTACCGAGTATTTAGCAGACCCCTTAACCCACCTCTTCAAGCAGAGTATAAACATATAATATAACATATTTTATATAACATTTGTATAAACAACGTATTTAAATATAAGTTTGCACGTAAATTTTAACAGTCTTAAGTTTTAAAATATATCTAAATGCATGTGCTGTTTCAATTTAACTCATTGACCAACTGCTTTGCATGTGTCCCACAATTTGGAGAAAAAAAAAGAGAGGGAGATAAACACTGGTCTATGCATCTGATTATGTTGTTTGTTCATTGACTTTTGATTGATGGAATAACTTAATGATATTGGTGTTTCTGCTTTCTTAAATTGCCATTTTGTATTATTCCATAAGAGTATAGCTCATGTTAGGAAAAATATTAATTCTGGGTATACTTTTTGTAGTTTTTTTTTAAGTAGATACTATATTTGTCTCTTGTGAAACAATTCTGATTTTTTTTCTTTTCTACTTAGGATGTGGATGTAGAAGCTGACTTCAGTGAAGTAGATGTTGGCCTGCTCACAATTTTACCTGAAGAAATGCCTGCCAAACATCCAAATCCCATCAACGTGGACGCAATGAGGGCAATCGTTTTGGAGGGAACAATTGTTGTGGATGATGTCCCAAATTTGCCACACGCTGTATGTCTTCTTTTTGCCTTGATCTATGCTCTAAATTTAGACTACCCAAAGACAATGAGGAACACATTTGATTTCATTCAGTGGGTATTTCTGTCTTTGGGAGGGAATAATCTCAAACCCAAACTCCAAACCCTTAAAGAGATACTCCACCTTTTTTCATATTAAACTATGTTATTCCCTTAAAGGGTTAGTTCACCCAAAAATGAAAATTCTGTCTGTAATTACTCACCCTCATGTTGTTCCAACCCCCTAAGACTTTCGTTCATCTTCGGAACACGAATTAAGATATTTTTTATTAAATCTAAGAGCTGGATCACTCCTCCATAGGCTTCTAAGGGACTGAAACTTGTTCCCCCGAAAAGCTAATAAAGACATTAAAACAGTCCAAGTGACTACAGTGGCTCAATCTTCAGTTTATTAAGCGACGAGAATACTTTTTGTGCGCAAAAACTAACAAAAATAATGACTTTATTTCAACTATTAATTTCCTTCTCTGTGTGCCTCATCAGTGTGATGTCGTAGGGCTACGTCTCACGCAGGCTCACTATTGGCCGACGCTGGTCATGTGTCTACGATAGCTATCTCGAGGCCCATGGTGAAGGAAATGAATACTTGAATAAAAGTCGATATTTTCGAGTTTTTTTGCGCACAAGAAGTATTCTCATCGCTTGATAAACTTATGATTGAGCCACTGTAGTCACTTGAAATATTTTAACGATGTCTTTAATAACTTTTCGGGGGAACAAGTTTCAGTCCCTCAGAAGCCTATGGAGGAGTGATCCAGCTCTCAGATTTAATCACAAATATCTTCATTTGTGTTCCGAAGATGAACGAAAATCTTACGGGGTTGGAACAACATGAGGGAGAGTAATTACTGACAGAGTTTTCATTTTTGGGTGAACTATCCCTTTAAAGGATTAGTTACTTTTAAAAAAACTTTTGCTGATAATTTACTCACCCCTATGTCATCCAAGATGTCCATGTCTTTCTTTCTTCAGTCGAAAAGAAATTAAGGTTTTTGATGAAAACTCGCATCACAGAACAGAGCAAGGCGAGCATTTGTGCTTATAAAACTTAAACTTTTTTATTTATTTTTTAAATGACCGATCGTTTTGCTAGATAAGACCCTTACTCATCATCTGGTGTCGTTTAAAGCCCTGTGAAGCTGCACTGAAACTGTCATTTGGACCTTGAACCGTTTGGGTCCCATTGAAGTCCATTATATGGAGAAAAATCCTGGATTTCTTAATTTCTTTTTGACTGAAGAAAGAAAGACATTGACATCTTGGATGACATCGGGGTGAGTAAATTATCAGCAAAAGTTTTTTTTTAAAGTGAACTCATCTTTTAACTAAGACGAGTTGATACATACCTCTCGTCTCAGTGCGTGCATTAAATCACTCGGTCTTGCGGCAAAACTTTGTTAGCATGTAGCTTAGCCCAGTTCATTCAATAGGATCCAAACAGAAAAGTGACCAAACACCTCCACGTTTTCCCTATTTAAATACAGTTAAAATAGGGCCGCCATCTTAACCGGTCAGTGTACCATCATAGTATTAAAACCGCAGGGTGATGCAGTCATAACTGGTACAATTCAACTGACCATGAATATGAAATGAATGATAATCAGCAATAAGTTAACTTAGAGCAGAATAATACATCAACGAACATGATAATATATTCAGCACGGGGTTTCAAAGGTTGTTAAATACATACATTAAATCAGTTCATGTGATCATCTAACATGCATAATTTCATTGCACAGCAAACCTCAAAGCCACATAAATACATATTAATATAGGTTTAGGAAGGATGGTTGGAAAACAATTATATGTGGAGAAGTAGAAACTGAGCCACGCACTAATGGACTGTTTATGTCATCGAACAGAAATACATCTCATGTACTCAGAGCTGTCGGAAGCTGGAATTACAAGTTATTTATTAAAATCATTACTTTTTACTAAGGACTATGAGACGACAAAATTTGTTCTTAACTTTTTTTTGCACCGGACTTGATGAGGATATAATCTGTTAAATCTATTAATTCTTTAAATGACTCTGAGCAAAAAAGGTAAAATTAACAAGGGAAGACATACGTATAGTATACAGAAACAAGTAGGAAATGGAAGAAGAGTTTTTAGGAATAGAAAAGAAGATAGAATTATTTCTCGCATTCGAATAGACTGAATCATTCTTTGTTCTAAATAGGAAAACATAAAACGGGTAAATTTAATTATTGTGATCAGGCAAAAACAATTGAGCATGTTTTAATAAAATGTGTAAAATATGTACAAGAAAGGTTAGAGCTTATGAAGGAAGTAAGGAACGTGGGTGTTGAATCATTTCATATGGAAAGCATTTTGAAAGTATAAAGTAGATAAAGAACAAGATAAAATATATAGTGCTATATAAATGTGGTAAAAGCAATATGAATAGACTGGAGAATCTAAAGTAATTGGGTTCAAATTATTATAAACAATCTTTTCCATACTTTTGTTTAAGTTGTTAATTTCCACATGCTTATTAGTGTTTCACACTCCAGTCCAGTTGGTGGCGGTAATGCCCCGAAATTTGGTTTGCCAACCGGCAATAAAACTTCATTAGAAGAAGAAGAACTCCTCTAGGTAAATGAAGCGCTTTTCTGTTGCTGTAGTTCTAATCTAAATTTAGCTCTAGTGTTAAGGTTTTTCAGTGGGAGCTCTTGAGGTTGGCGGGTTGCATCAACTGTGCTGAGACTGGAGAGGATGGATGCAGGTAGTATGGATGATGAAGATGATTCTTCAGTGATTGATAGTGGGGGATGGTCTCAGATTACTGATGCATCAACCAAAGGAAAAATAGAGATTCTGAGTCTGATGACAACATTACAAGAGTAGTAGGAATAAACAAAACAAGGAAAATGGAGGTAGAATACAAAGTAATGGTTGCATTTTCCGGAACAGTCGAAAACATCATTAATCCAATGAAACTAACAAAAATGATCAAAAAATCAATTGGAAATATTAAATCAGCAAGGTATCTTTCTAACAACCGTGTCCTCCTTTTTTGTGTTGACAAAAAGCAACAAGAGATTGCATTGATGACCAAAGAGCTGGGATGTAAACCAGTCAAATGTTATGTACCGGGAGAACTTGATAATCTTAAGGGAGTGATTACGGGGGTTCCTGTAGCTTTTATCAAATGAGGTCTTAAAGGCACAAATTACAAACGACATGGTGACAGAAGTGAATCGTCTGCTTTCAAGTAGAAATGGAAAAAAAGAAAGTAGTACTACTGTTGTACTAACTTTCAATGGTAAAAACTTACCGGAACGCATTAAGATAGGGTATATGTCATATACGGTCAGGCCATTTGTGAGACCAGCATTGAGATGTTTTAATTGCCAACGGTTGGGGCATGTGGCAACAGTTTGTAAAGGGAAAAAAAGATGCTGCAAATGCGGCGGAGAACATGATTATGGGCAATGTGGAGAGGGGGTTGAACCCAAATGTTGTAATTGTGGAGGACCACACAGTGCAGCATTTTATTGGTTGTAAAGCCCAAAAACAAGCTATGGAAGCAATGAGAATCAAAACTGTACAGAATATATCATATGCTCAAGCAGTCAAGCAAGTTCAAGTGACTAATGGAGATTTGATTGAAAATAACATAACCCAATCTAAAGATACTTGTAGTCATAAGTGTCTTGAGGACGAAAACATACTTGTGATAAACAAAATTAATTTTGTAGCTTTTATTGCAGAAGTCATTAATTACTCAGCTCAAACAGACAAAAGAACAGAAAAGCTGAAAATTATTATATCTGCAGCTGCCAGACATCTGGGTATTAATGAAGTATCTGTGGAACAGATTCAAACGATACTTGGACAAACTGAAGGAACAGTAGGGATGGGTGATCCATCGGGAAGTCAAAGAGGTAAAAATAAAATATGAAAATTTTACAGTGGAATGCTAGAAGTTTGATTGCGAATGGACAAGAATTTAAAAGATTTGTTTATCAGCTTGCAGTTTTACCTGATATTTTATGCATTCTGGAGACTTGGCTTCGTCCGCAATTAAATTTTAGCATTCCGGGCTACAATTTGGTTAGAAAGGATAGAGTTGGTACAAACGGTGGAGGATGTGGGACATTTGTTAAAGAGGGGGTGGCTTTTAGAGAAATAATAGATGCTCCAGGGGAATGTGTTATTGTAGAGGTGTGGACAGAGGGAGGGGGAATAAAGGTAGTAAACTTTTATAATCCTTGCAATCAGTTATTATTAGATGATCTAAATAAAATAAGGAGCAAAGCTGGGGGGGACAATTTGATATGGTGTGGGGATTTTAATGCACATAATTCACTTTGGGGAAGTTTATGCACAGACAATAATGGAAGGATAGTAGAAGAGTTTATGGAGGAATTTGATTTAGTGTGTTTAAATAATGGGAAGGGTACTAGATACAATATAAGGGAGTCATCAACTTCTTGTATAGATCTAACAATAGTCTCTGGAGCTATAGCTTTGGATTGTCAATGGGAAGTTCTAGATCAATCAACATTAGGAAGTGATCACTTTCCAATAACATGTGATGTTGGATTGGAAATTTGTCAGCAAAATAAAATAATGCAAAATAGATGGAGGTTTGATAAAGCTGATTGGGATAAATTTAACAGTTTTTGTAATGATGGATTTAAGAATTTTAGCTTAGAAGAAGATATAGACCTGTGCTCTGAACGAATAAATGCAATTATTATAAAAGCAGCTGAAGAATCCATTCCTAAATCAGAAGGTAAAGGCAGGTTGAAAATTGTTCCTTGGTGGAATGATGAATGCACTAAAGCCGTTAAAGATAGAAATAAAGCATTTAGAGAGTTAAAGAAAACCTTAATACCCATAACTTTAATTATTTATCAGAGGAAATGGGCTCAGGCAAGGATGATAATAAAGCAGGCAAAAAGGAAGTATTGGCAATCATTCTGCTCCACTATAGGAAGGGAAACCCAACTAGGAGAAGTATGGTGTGTCCTTAAAAAGATGGTTGGTGTTTATAGAACTCGGAATATTCCAGTCATAGGTGATGAAGGGAAAACAGCAGTGACGCAAGAAGAAAAAGCAGAAATGTTAGCTTCCACCTTTCAAAAGGCTCACAGTTCAGATAACTTAGGAATAAATTATAAGATAAGGAGGGAAGAAATTTTAAAGCAACATCAAGATATTTATACAAAAAGATTTGACAGTCAAACAGCGTTGGATGCTGACTTTAATATGTGGGAACTTAAAAGAGTATTAATGAGGGTTAGAAGTACTGCCCCTGGAAAAGATAGAATTTGTTATATTATGATTAAACAGTTGGATGAAGTAACACTTAAAGTAATATTGGATCTTTTTAACAAAATTTGGACGGAAGGACAATTACCGTTATCCTGGAAACATGCTATAGTAATCCCTATAAGCTGGAAATTATAGGCCGATAGCTCTGACGTCTAATCTTTGTAAAGTAATGGAAAAAATGATTGTTAATCGACTTTATTACGTGTTAGAAAGCAAAGGATTAACAGCTCCTTATCAGTATGGTTTTCGACCAGGTAGATCCACCTTAGACGCATTAATAAGATTAGAAACTGATGTTAAAAAGGCTTTAGCAATGAAAGAGGTGTTAGTGGCAGTATACTTTGACATTGAAAAAGCATATGATATGATGTGGAGAGAAGGATTGCTATTAAAGTTGCAAAGAATTGGAATTGAAGGAAGATTTTATAATTGGGTGTTAAGTTTTTTATTTGGACGTTCGATTCAAGTCAAGGTAGGCAATTCATTATCTCAGTCAGTGAATGTAGAAAACGGAACACCACAGGGAAGTGCCATAAGTCCTGTATTATTTAATATAATGATCAATGATATATATGAGGGAATTCATCCAGGAATTAAAACAGCATTATATGCAGATGACGGAGCAATTTGGAAGAGGGGAAGAAATGTTAAATATATAGTGAAAAAAATACAAGAAGCAATTGAGAATGTTGAGAAATGGTCAATGGAATGGGGATTTAGATTCTCTATTTCCAAAACGTGCTGTCAGTTTTTTACTAAAAAGAGGATTTCAGAAAATATTAAACTTTATTTATATAAACAGCCACTAGAAAGGGTATAACATTTTAAATATTTAGGTTTATGGTTTGATTCAAAATTAACCTGGAAAATTCATATCAAACATATTGAAGAGAAATGCAGCAAAGTACTAAATCTAATGAGATGTATAGTAGGCCAAGAATGGGGGACTGATAAACAATCTTTAATCAAAATATATTGTGCTCTATTACGATCCGTTTTGGATTACGGATGCATTATTTATGGATCAGCATCAATTAGTATGCTTAAAAGGTTAGACTTAAAGGGATAGTTCACTTTGAAATTCATTTTTGATATGTTTTAGCTTACCTCAAGGGCATCCAAGATGTAGGTGTCTTTGTGGCCACAGTATTTTTAATTTTGATATTTTTAGGTCAAACCGTTCTTGTCTGTCAGTCATATAATGCAGGCAATAGGGGTCCACCTTAAAAAGCATACACAGAGAAGTCCAAATTAAACATGATTTAAAGGGTTAGTTCACCCAAAAATGAAAATTCTATCATAGTTTACTTACCCTCAAGTTGTTCCAAACCTCTATGCGTTTATTTGTTCTGCTGAACACAAAGGAAGATATTTGGAAGAAAACAGATCTCATTCCCCATTGGAAGACAAGAACGGTTTGACCTAAAAATATCAAAATTGAAAATACTGCGGCCACAAAGACACCTACATCTTGGATGCCTTTGAGGTAAGCTAAAACATATCAAAAATTAATTCCAAAGTGAACTATCCCTTTAATTCAGGCTCGAGCTTTGAGATGCATCACTGGAGCAATTAGAACAACACCAATCTCAGCAATGCAAGTGGAAACAGGAGAGACCCCATTAGAAATAAGCAACTCACGCCTGCCGCCTTAACTATACGTCGGCAAAAAAAATTATATGAGCGATAACCGCCGTGTTACTGTTTTGAGGACAACCAGCACGTCATTCGGTCATTAGCACTCCGGGTGTTAAAGGAAATCCTTAACAGGCAGCCGTTCGCAAGCGCAAGCGGCTCGTGACAGAACATAGACTGACTGAACGACACTTCAATTGAAGTTGAAAATCTCAAATAAAGATTGCTGAACTCCAGCTTACTTGTCTGTGTTTTCAGATCATCCGCGCTTCTTCAGCAGTGTAGAGAGCGCGCATGGTTGCTGATCTCCGGCAGTGTTTTTAATGTTGATGCAATGTTTACCGAATATCCACACACGATTTCAAATGTGACATTGATTTTATACAACAGTTAAAAAAACAAAACAAAAGGGTAACATTAAGTGATTTACTAAATTTAAAACAGTATACTCAGGCTTATTGCTCTATTTTGCAACGGAATCTGTGGCTTTGAACGAACCGTGAGATTCAATGAATGACTCGATAACTCGCACACATAAAGACAATGAGTTACCGCCACCTACTGGCGATTTTATTATAATATTTTTATTAATATTAAACGATTTTTAACATTGCCTATTTAGTGAACATTGTTTTTATTTAAGGAATTATTTATTTTTTAAAGGTATTACAAAGGTAAAAAATGAAATGGAAAAATTTATTAAAGGGGGCAAAATATTGTCTCTTAATGGAAAAGCTGTGCCTGCAGTCTAAGTGGAAGAGGGGTACGGCACTCTAAAACATTGGAGAACCACTGAACTAAGGAAAAGGGATATGTAGAGTTGCACAAGTGCTACTGCGAAAGAGTGCAATGTCAATAATTTCTCATAATCTTAATTGAATTGGTCTAGAGAGAATAATTATTATTACATTTTCTCTACTAGATATAAGACTCAAGTTTCAGTATTTGTCTTAATTTGTGTCAGGAGTTATGCAATACCCCCCGCCCCCCGCAAAAATATCGTCTGAATATCGATATCGAGATATTGAAAAAAAATATCGAGATATTCATTTTTGTCAATATCGCCCACCCCTAACCTGAATTTAAAATAGGGAAATATGGAAGATTAACAGATGGGACTTCTGTGTATACAGCAGAGTTGGTGGCAATTTAGATGGCTCTTAGTTGGGTGGAGGAAGTGATGCCAAGTAAAGTTGTTATATGTTCAGATTCAATGGCATCACTTATAAGCCTACAAACATATCAAACAGTTAGATATGATATATAGAAATACTGAATATTTTGTATGGATTAAGGCAAACTAGAACAATAATAAAATTTGTTTGGGTACCAGCACATGTTGGTATTCCAGGTAATGAAAAAGCTGATAGAATGGCTAAAGAGTCACTTAAAATGATCATTCCTACTACTATACAGTTGCATTAAGCAAGATGGAAGGAAAGAGTATTATTAAAGAAGCCTGCAACCAGAGATGGCAAAGAAAGTGGAATGAATGTAAAACAGGAAGACATTTTTATAATCTACATAATACTGTAAGACAAAGTATATTGACAAAAAATTTAAAGAGAGACGATCAGGTTATTTTAACAAGACTAAGGATGGGACATACAAAACTTAATTCAACACTTCATATTATAGGGAAACATGGTACTGGTTTATGTGAAATATGCCAAGTAAAGGAAACAGTTGAACATGTGTTGTTATTTTGTTCAAGGTATGAACAGGAAAGAAAGGAAACAAGAAAGAGTTAATAAGTGAACTAAAGGAAATGGGATGCAAAGAATTTACAATCAATAACATTTTGAACACAAAACAAGGATCCGGGGAAATTGTAAGGTCAGTTTTAAAATTCATAAAGCATAATGGTCTTGGAATAGAATATAGACATCTTTTACTTCTAGACTGAAATCACTTCATACTCCAGTACAGGTGGTGGCGGTATGCAACATAAAGTTGGTATGCAACCCGCCAATAAATCAATAGAAGAAGAACTCCTCTAATGAACCATAGGAATGAACTGAGGAGGGCAGCAATAAACCATTGTAGCGTCTAGTCTGACAAAATATCAGTAGAAGAAGAATAAGAAGAAGAAGAAGGTGAAGAGAGCAGTTCACGGTATTTCTCATATTTACACAACCATCACACACACTTTATACAGTTTGATTAAGCGACACTCATTTCTGTAATGTTTTCATCGATCACAGCGATACTTGTGCGTGTTTTCTGGCGTCTTCCTCCTGAAATACACATTTAGTGCAGCAGCAGCGAGCGTGAGGAGAATATGTGGAGTTCATTCAGACCTGAGAGATTTTGTGTTCGTTTGTTTCGGTGTTTGTTGTGAACAGAGGTGGGTACTAGTAACGAAGTACATTTACTTTGTTAAATTTACTTGAGTTTTTTTTTGTGTGTGTAGAGAAAGTGCACTTTTAAGAGTAGATAAATGTCCAAACTTTTACTTTAACTTTAACTCGAGTACATTTCTAATGATTTTTTTTTACTTCGTTACGTTGGGCAAAGTTCCTCTCGTTACTTTTATTTCAATGCAATGTGTTGTTAAATGCGTAGTTTATTCCAAGCGCGCATCTTTTTTTTATGGGCAAATGAATCACTCTTTTTTGAGTCGATTCTGTTCTAAGACTTTATCAAACAAGTTGGCAGATCTGTAAATCGTTTCGCGAATCAGTTGATCAGTTCAGTTTCTTCACGCACTGAATCACTGAAGCGCTTTAATTCACACTCGACTCGGAGTAACGGGAAGATTTAAGAAGATCAAGAGCGTTGGATGAAGTGACAGTGGACCTACAGTTTAGTCTAGTGAAAGCAAATCTGTAAATGCATCATATTTTTGCCGGCGATGAAGATCTACTTCGTATGAACATCTTCGTAAGCTGTCTGTGAATGAAAGATTCCAAAGGACGAAACTTTCGAGTTCATTTAAAGGTGCCCTAGAATGTTTTTTTTATTATTATTTTATAATGTTTCCTGGGTTGCCCTTATAATGTTAGTATGTTTTTTAGATCAAAAATAGTCATAATTTAGAAATAAAAGGCATTTTTCCTAGCCTGATTTTAGTTTCTGATTTGAACACTCTGTTTGAAGGGGCGTGTCTGCTGTGAGAACCGGCCACTGCTGTGATTGGCTGACATTCTTGCATATGAAATGAGACATGTGAAACTCTCTCGAATACTTTTACTAAAGCTGTTATATACGTTTTAACTATTACAGCTATCGAGATTAACGAATCGTGAGATGTTTTTAAAGTATTTAAATCTATTTCCATCACATAAAATGTTGCTGTGATGAGCATTGAGCAAGCAGATGACAGTTCGTTGATCGCGAGACAACGCAGTTTCTCTCTCTCATGCTTTCACCAATGCAAACGATGTACATACAGTAAGAGCTTCATTCTGCAGTGTAACAGCGTCATTGATTTCATAACGAGTTTGGCAAGAGAGATAAACTCGCGCTGTGTGGATTGTTCTTTGACCGCTTTCTGTATAGTTTATTCACTGAGAATTAGCCTATTTAACGTTAGTTATGTATGCTCGTTACTTGGAGTTTGCTATTAGTTACTGTACTAGGATCTTGCGCTGGATCTAACACAGTGTAAATTATCTTTAATAAAATCACCACTTACCGGTTGCGGGAATATAGTTGGAATTACCCCCTTCTTCAGTTTGAGACGCTGAGAGAAGCTTGATATTGTCCCAGGTTAAAAAATAAGTCCGTGGTGAAATGGGCAGAGCAAACTAACAACTTCGAATTAAACTGTTGCGGTATCCGATTATAGATAAACATCAACCACGCCTGTTGACATTTCTTTTCTGTGGGAAGGGTATGAAAAGTACTCATATCCCCTGCACAGCCTGGAGCATAGCATTTATTTCCATGATCTGCCATTTTCTCTCTGATCCTCCTCGCTTGCTCTGATGGTTCGGCTGTGCAGTGCTTGTCATTGAGGGCCGGCCTATGCAAATATTTGGAGGCGTGATCCTGACTGTTACGTCACAGTCGGTATTATGTGGAGATTCGCCTGTTTTTCAGGGGTGTTTTTTAAAAATGAGATTTAAATGAGGAGAAAACAATGGTGTTTGAAACTCACTGTATGTCATGTCCATGTACTGAACTCTTATTATTTAACTATGCCAACATAAATTCAATTTCACATTATAGGGCACCTTTAATAGGCTATGCACCATAGATATCATATAGAGACTTGATGCCCTATTGGCCACTGTGGCGCAAGAAATGCGGCCGCCATCTTAAACCGGTCATACTCCTTTTTCTTTTCTTTTTTTTTCTTTTATTTAACAGACAGACATAAAGACCAAAATAGTGCATTAACGAACAATCTAGTAATTCCATAATTCCAGAAGTGAAAATAAGTGTGTGCAGAATAACCATTTATTATTTACTACCATCATCATTACCATCACCACCACCACTCCTCACTACCATCATACTGCCAACATTGTATTAGTCAATTTTTATTCTTATTTCCATCTTTCCTCCTATGTAACAATTACCATTGTCAGCACAAAATTAAAAGATACTATGTAAGGAATAATTGACGACAGGCTGTTGAATTATTAGAAAAATAATGCACACCCGAGGTGGTAATGCGGTCACGACGCAAAGCGGAGTGGCCGTTACACCTCGGGTGTGCATTATTTTTCTAATAATTCAACAGCAAAATAGTGTAAGCAAATTTTGTGTAATTTGCTTTACGCTTTACGCTTTGTGTAATTTTGTCACAAAATAGTGTAAGCACTGCACTATTTTGGTCTTTATGTCTGTCTGTTAAATAAAAGAAAAAAAAGAAAAGAAAAAGGAGTATGACCGGTTTAATGACCCAACCAAATGGCCGGAGGTGTCATTTCGAGATATATTCTGTTATCTGGTTGAATCTCCAGGTAAGACATTGCGGTAGCTACCGGTAACATTAGCCTATAACTCAATCATATGTTGCACACTATAACTCCATAAAACCTTGTCACCTACCAATACGTACCGGTATGCTTCACTCCAAACTATAATGCTTTTGTAAACGGTGATCAGTAGAACAAGGGACTGTGCTGACAGGTTTACGGCTGGCGTCATTATTTCTTTTACTGTCTATGGTCATTACGTATCGATTGGCCTATCAAGCCAATCTTCAGCTGATAACGCCAATGTGAATGAGACATCCCTTATGAAAAACAACCATTGGAATCTTGTAGTATTTTAGGATAAAATAGCAATCCTATAGTAATACTATAGTATTTTGGAACAAACTATAGAAGTAGAGGTATTACAGAACATCACAGAAGTATTATAATACAAATCTTATAGGAATTAAGTATTATAATACAAATCTTATAGGATAACTATAGGTATTTTTCGTAAGAAAAGTAGACAAATCTGGCCCACTCCCTAATACGAGTTTAATACCCATACCACACAGCTAGGCAGTGGCGTAGGAACCGGGGAGGACGGGGGGGACGTGTCCCCCCCAATATTGGAGACAGTCGCATTTGTCCCACCCAAAAATGACACCACGGAAGACAAAAATATTTGCCAACTCTCACGCATTGGCTGTGAGACACGTATTTGATTGGTTTCCCTATCAAAATGTCGAGAGCGCATTATTGTAGCGCGAAAGTACATTAATATAATGCGCGAGCGTGAATCTCTCTGCTTGCGCGCGGAATATGATGTGCCGAGCGCGAATCTCCCGTGTGCGCTCTCAGATACACTTCTCTTGTAAGAATTCTCTCTCTGGGCCCGCTCAGAGAATATGCCTGCACTTAAAGGCACACTGTGGAACTTTTGGCCACTAGGGTGCGCTCGACCTGTAATTTTCACGTCTAGTGCCCCTAGAGCCCACAAGCGCCGCAGCAGCATTGTCGCAAAAGTCAACAAACAGTCAACCGGTCAACCTCCCGTGTCTTTATGTGTGTGCAGACGGCATTTGATTTGTATGCTGGAGAAAGTTAATCGATTTACTACTGACCAAAATAATAATATAAATATAAGATTAATAATATAAATCCTATAAAGAAAACAAATTGAAAAAGTAGCATACGCAGAAAACAATGTCTGATCAGGTAAGTCGCATTGACAAGGGTTGCCCAATCCTGCTCCTGCCGATCGTCTGTCCTGCACAGTTCATCTCCAACCCTAATCAAACACACCTGAAGCAAGGATCAGGATCTCTTTGCAATGGGTTAGAGATAGGGTTGCCAACTGTCCCGAATTAGCCGGGACGTCCCGATTTTGGGCCTAATTTGTCCCGATCGGGACCTCTCTTGTCCCGATTATTGAGTGCTACGCTGATCTGACTGATACAACAGCAACACGACACGTAAATTAGTTCAAATCTCCTAGAATCTAGAGCTGCGCATGCGAGACAGAACAGCCTACTGTATGTGCGTCGATCAGCGCCAAACCGTGTAGCGCGGAGAGAGAGGGAGAGACCTTGCCTGCTTATCAGTAACATGGCCAGGCAGAGAACAAATTTGAAAAAGTAGAGATATTGTGCAAGCAATATATTTAACTTACTAGTCCAAAAGCATGACGGCCAGGTCAGCATCGGTCGGGAATCCCTCATCCTCCTTTATCGCACGCCAGCGAGGGAACGCTTGACCAATGTTTATCCTCGTCCTTGCTTTTAGTTTATCACTCTCCCTTTTTCTTTTTTCGGTCTCCTCTGACAAAATCTTTACTTTCTTCCGAGTAGCTGTTGATTCAGCCATGACGACAACATACAGACGCCGGCAGTCAAACGCGAGTTGAGCTCTCACGTTAGAATTTGAGGAAGTTGGGGTGGTGGGGAAGTGACGTATGCCGTAAAGCGTTCGAATTTTGTAGTTCTTTTTGTGCTCGGGTTCCTACCCGAAACCCGAAGTTACATAGTGCTAGTAAAAGCGATACAGACACCTTCAGGCTTCGGCAGACGTGTCATTCAACCTATTGTAAGTCGATGTACCATCTCAATGGGTTTTGGTAATATATTATAAAGGTTGAAAAGTTCCACAGTGTGCCTTTAAAACGTGTTCAGTGCAATCGTGAATCTCTCCTCTTCCCCAGCTAACAATTTTAGGTTATAAGAACGTTTTCATAACTTTCCCATTAAGCTATAAAAAAAAGATATTTCTGAATGTTTTAGGGATTTTCAAAACGTCCAGTTTTTAGACGTTGTATTAACGTTATTTCTTGGTTATAAGAACGTTCAATTCTCCCGTTATATAAACGTTGTATTAACGTTATTTCCTGGTTTGGTTATAATAACGTTAGAACGTTCAATTCTCCCTTTATATAAACGTTGTATTAACGTTCTTGCTTGGTTACAAGAACGTTATTCAAACGTTCAGTTCTCCCATTAGGCTATATAAACTTTCTCTTACTGTTTTTCTAAGATAATGAAAAACGTTTCATTCACTTATTAAAACCTTTCTTAATGTTTTATATATATATATATATATATATATATATATATATATATATATATATATATATATATAACAAGTTATCCTAAATAATAGGCATATGAAGAATCTAAAACAAGAACTTTCAGATTTTAAAATTAAGGCGAGACACGGAAGGCAAAAACATCTTTTTTTTTTTTCACTGGTCAATTTTGAGATTTGGGATATTTGTGTTCAATAACATGTCTTCTTTCAGACTTGTGGTGAAAAAAAGTCCGAAATACACATTTAGGTCTTTATTTTACTACACTTTGTCTGTTTGCGTCTGTAGATTACTCACAAATTCTTCAAAAGTTGTCGTTATAAATCATCCTGCTGCTCCGCGATCGTGATCTGCACACCCTGTCAACACACACACTGTTAGAAAGCTCTCTTTCTCCTGAACAACGCTGTCGGATCCAAATATGGTAATTTCCTTTTTATCAGCAACCAATCGTGAAAGTAAAAGGGGGGATTTAACTCTAAATGCGCGATCTCATTGGCTGATGCGAAATCTTTAAAGCCAGTTTTCTCAAAATGACTTTTCTCTCATACTCCAAGTCCGAAATCTCCACTTCAGTAGCACCTATATACACCAAACTTTCCAGTTTTGTACCTAGTTATATTATGAAGACATTTACAGAGGGATTTGTAAATATATTATTCCTAGCCTGATTTATATAACATTTTATTCCAAAAAACATGGCGAAAATAATTTTTTAAGGCTATTGGCAGTATATTCTGATTTATAGGATAACAAAAGTAGATATCCATAAATCCCTCTGTAATTTTTTTCTCATCTAATATGTGAACACAATGAAAAAAGAATTTTGAACCTGGCTTTATCCAATACTCAGATTTCGTTTTTTAAAATATGTGCAAATTAGTGCATATTTAATTAGATAATTAGCTCATTTGCATATTTACACATTAAATTACAGAAAACTTGTAATATATTTTTTTCTCATCTTAATGTAGGTAATCTACTGGGAAAGTTTCATGGTGATATCTGCTAGTTAAAAAAATTACCCTATTCACCTGTAGTGTCTCGCCTTAAGACAAAAAAATATATAGAAAGATAATTTTAAAAATGACCCATGAATCATGTCTATAATATGTGTAATGTAGTCCACTGAAGTCGAGTTGAATTGAACCCAAGTAGTTTATTCCAATAAACGATTTGGGTTGAAGTGAAAATATGATGCAGAAAAAATTAGATGCAGATATCGAGAATCAAGAATTCATAGGTTCGTCGATTGGCGGGTGGATTATTTATTTTACATCAGTGGATTTGGAGACTCAAAGTGCACCAGATTAATGAATTTATCTTTAAAATGTAAAAATTTTCTACTGAGATACTGGCTAATCCTGTGGAATAACAGCCTATATGGTCTGTGAGAAATAAAATTCTAATTATCTTATAAATGCGTACATCAGGTTCAATTCAATTGATAATTGCTATTCAATTAGTTTCATTCAAGGGCCGCATTAGTCAAATCGAAAGTAAGGTGGGCCGGTGGGTTGGTTTGGGGTTTATATTAAACAACAGTTTCAATAAATAAGTTAAAGTAACCCTAAAGAAAGTGGTATTTACTGGAAATGTGTACCCAACAGTAGACTTGATAATTTACAGCTGTGTACAACTTTTTCCTTGGAACAAATAAATTATTTTTACAAACTTATAGCTGTTGATGAGAAATAATAATTATTTTTTATAATTGTTATGCTTAAATGAAAATATTCTGACAGTGAAACTTGTTAACCACAGGCCATCACTCCCACTATATAAAGAAATGCCGAAACACAAGTTAAAAACTATACGCACCTTTACAAAGAAACTGACATAAATTCAAACAGCATATTTGTATGTACCTCTACCACCTAATAAAACTAATGCAATAAAATCACTATATTTACTATTAAATGTTTGTAAGGGTGATTAGGATTTAAAGTCTTCTAATTTCGTTCATGCTCACAGTGTTTCTTCTGCTTCTCTCATTTCTTGTTGGGAATGTTGAGGCGGTTTCATCCGATTTAATTCAACATTAATCATCAAGTGATTGTGGGTTTGTAACAGAGAGGTGTCTGTGAATTGAAAACACTTCTCACTGGTTGTCGCAACGCTGTTTAATAATAGTGTCACTGTCCGGGAAGTAAACGCAACTCCGTGCTGAGCCCTGTTTGAAACAACTAGTGAAACAACTGAAAACATCGCTATTTGTTGTTTATACTACTGTATGAACGAGAAAACCGCTTCAGATGATTCAGTAACGGAGCGGTACGAATGAATCCGAATAGTTTTAGACCGTTATGCAAGCACGTTTAGAATCTAACCAAATGATTAATTCACGAATGAGTGGTAGCCTATCGCTGGTTCAGTCGACATATAATAACTGCTGAAATATTCGCACGTAAAAATGTTTCTCAGGTCAATCGAGCGAGTATCAAACTGAATTAGCCGCACCGCCAGGAAAAAGAGAGAGGAGGTTGGTGCCGTCGGCCGCATGGAGATAGAATTGGCGGGCCGCATTGGCCCGCGGGCCGCCAATTGAATAGCCCTGGCGTACATGATCAGGATTTCATGTCTTTCTCCTCGTTTTGAGCCAAGAAAAACCCCTCCGTATTCTCATTGGGTACTGAGCCTCCCTAAAATTAAAATCCTAAAATCACCCCTGGTCCCCCCCAATGTTAAACTCATTCCTACGCCCCTGCAGCTAGGGATCTACTCACACAGTAATCTCAAAAATTACAAATCCCTGGAGGCTCACACCTTTTTTACCAACGAGTTTGTTGGTTGTAGAACTTCAATTTATAATTTGCTTATATTGGCAGTAGGGGTGTGACGAGATCTCGTGCCACGAGACTAAAACATGACGAGATTTCCCGTCGAGTGAAAAGCTGTCTCGCGATTTCTATTACCATAGAATATTCCACCACTACACTCACATTCGCCTAAACTATCGTTTTGCTGTTTTTATAAAAAATAATTAAAAAACCATTATAAACTAATGTAAAAGTTTGCTCTGCTCATCCAGCACGAGTTGCAGTTGCAATCAGTGCAGCACGAATCACAGTTCACTGATCGCGTGAGGATGCCGGAGGATTAGCCGCAACATAGACTAAACATAAAATTGCCCCTCAAATGACCTACCATATTTCGCTGAACAACGAGGTCCAGTGGTAATATCAGTCCCGTGCGAATCGGCATCTCTGTGATTTGGTTGTTTTTTTATTTTTTTCAAGGTGCGTTTTTATCCATCTTGGAGTGTTTTGATAGTATTTTGGTTAGAGATGCACCGATTACAATTTTCTAGGCCGATTCCGATTTTTCAGAGTTTGACCTGCCGATACCGATTTTAGCCGATTCCGATTTCATTTTTTCAAACCACTTTACAGCACACACATTTATTTTCTACCTTCTCTTTAATAGAACATTTGGCATAAAACATTTTTTGAACAGATCGCTATACTAACTATATATAACTATATAAATTACTCCTGGTGTGGGAAATTCACACACATCTAAAGTACAGTGTTATGGAAGAACCATTTCCTTCTTTTCACATCCAATATCCAACTAATTGTTTTTTTTTATATATTTAGCAAACTAAACTTCTGTATGAAAACAGGTAATGACAAAAAAATAATATATATATATATATATATATATATATATATATATATATATATATATATATATATATATATATATATATATATGAAGAGTTCAGATGCAAAAGCCTCTAAATGCCATCTGAAATTTTCTTCTAAAATGATCATTTTTATCAAGCACGTATATTTAAGTTCAATAATTTCACTTAAATGGCAAGAAAAATTACCCATTAATTGTCATTTAAGTGAAATTACTGAATTTAAATATACGAACTTGATAAAAATTATCATTTTAGAAGAAAATTTCAGATGGCATTTAGAGGCTTTTGCATCTGAACTCTTCATATATATATATATATATATATATATATATATAATATATATATATATATATATATATATATAATAAATATAACCTTGCAGTATAAAGAAATTTCTCAACACACACACACACACACACACACACACACACACACACACACACACACACACACACACACACACACACACACACACACACACACACACACACACAGTGACAGGCCTATTGCAATCACTTGTACATCAATGGCAAGTTATATTTCTCAAACAGTCTCTTATCTGACACATGTCCAGTCAGGCTAAAACAGGACAAGTGGAGCATGTGCAGGGAAACGATTGGGAAATAATGTTTAAAGGTGCAGTGTGTAACTTTTGGCGACATCTAGCGGTTCGTTTGCGAGTTTGCACTAAGGGCTCAGCCCACCGCTCACCCCTACCTTTCGAAGAAGCTACGGTGGCTAAAACAGGACAAACATCGTCGTCTGAGACAGCAGAGAATAGCCAGAGCAAACCAAGTTTCTGTACCACAGTCCATTATAAACCACATCATGGATAAAGTTCACAAAGCCATAGTCAGGTGAGGATCAAGGGTCTTAATACATAATATAATAATAGTAATCATCTGATTGTCTCACGAACGTAACCAGCACATTCTCCCCACATAGCAAACCCATAATACAGCGAGGGAGAAGAACCACATGAAACTATGCAACTATATATTTTTTTCTAACAGGTAGTAAAAGTTTAGCTGGCTAATATGAGCGGTTACTGTGGCTGAGCTGGTTAAAGCGTTAAGCCTTGTTTATACTCGACGCGTCTGCATGAGCCCAAAGGTGCGTGCGGCAAAAATGACGTGATTGTAACAGCGCGCGTGCCTCCGCATCCCTAGACACCACTTACCACACACAATAGGCTTTTTTTCTCTGATTTTGGAAACTCGATCGACTTAAAATGCTTCCAAGATCGACAGGTTGGTGATTCCTGTAACTGTTTTCCGGTCAATGACAAGAGTAGCCTACTAATCAGCTGTCTCAGGAACGTAACCAGCGCATTTATCCCCACATAGCAAAGCCATAACACAGCGAAGGAGAAGAATTAAGTTACATGAAACAACCCAACTACATATTTACACCACTGACAAGGGAAAAGTCACTACTCACAGTGTTTATGACTAGCTTCTTCTAGCTTTCTGCGGCTAGGCTTTCTTTCTCTTTCAAGGTAGTGACGAAACGTGCTCTATAGCGCTGTTTGTTCGCTGTCGGCTACGGTAGAAACATGACGTCACAATATGGCGGCCTTCATAGAAGGGGATTCCCGTGCCTATGTAGATATAAAGTGCACCTTTATATCTCTAGGGACGCTCCTGCTCGACGTTCAAGCCTTGTTTATACTCCGGGTGTGAATGCACTCATTGATTAACATGCACGCCGAAGAAAAAAAAAAAAAACGCTGCTCACGCTTGCGGTGTGAAACGGTCGTAATTCACGAGGTTTCCTACATGTGCGTTCCGTGTGCACTGATGTTGCGCGAAGTTAATCATGCGGTGCCCGAGTGCATTTGACCGCCATAAAATCGGATTATGTCAGACTGACCGGCCGGTCGCCGGTCATGGCCGATCATGTGAAAATCGGCCGATGCCGATCAATTGGTGCATCTCTAGTAAATGCACTAAGTTTTGTCATGTTAGCATGTGTGGAAATATTTAAAACAAGGGTGTTACAGCTAGCCCCACGTTAGGTTGTGCTCTGTTCTCCCCTACGTATATTTCTGTAAATGTATAATATTCTGAAAAAAATGTTTTTTACCATTATTTATAATTGGAAGAATTTACATTTATTCATATTCTGTTATCAATTGGTATAAAACCAAACTCAGTAACTGATCAATTTTTTATTTAGGCAGATCAGCCCCTCCCACCGCAATTACATCATCAATGAAGCTCCTCCCACTGCAATTGCATCATTAATGAAGCTCCTCCCACTGCAATTCTCCAATAAATGTTGTATATTCCCATCATCTACAAGTGAAGACGAGCATCAGAGCATCAGGAAGAGCTGAAATCTGCAAAGACTGAGTTTATTTAAGAGGACAGTGAGAACACGAGTGATCCAGAACCTGCAGAATGAAACACACCGAAGATCCTAAAGAACAAAGAGGTTGGTGTTTATTCTTCATTCATTCATTCATGATGCTGGAGAACATTCATGTTACAAACATTCAAGCACTTTATCACTTTAAGATCATCTCAGGAGCTGTGAGAGTTACTATAATAAATAAAACGTTTTGGTTGTCAAAAAATGGTTCGTAAAGCGAGGTTTGAGAAATGTTCATATTGATTGTCAACATCAGGTCAAACTGAATAATATTACAGCTCTTATTTCACATTTATGTCACTATTTTCTGCAACCATGTTACCAAAAATGTCAGAGATTTCTCAGTATAGTTTATAACATTGTGTTTTTTTATGTATGTGTAATAAACTGTAAACAACAAAATATATCAAGTAAATTAATTAGAATTATTTGGAAGAATCGCTGACAATGTTGCAAATTAAACATAAATTAAGCATTAAAAATCTGCAAGGTTACAAAGCTCAAAGTCCAATCCAAAGGGAGAGATTTTATTTGACAGAATTTACTTTCTAAGAACTACAACGAACTGCTAGTTTTCACTGGACGGTTTCATCGAGCTCACGCGCATTGCAACGGTTATGCGCCTGGCCGAAAGCTAACTTCCGGTCTGTGTTTGTTTATCGTCTGGCTAGTGGCTAGTAATATGGTGCCGAAATTAAGTGTGTAGCTAAAACCTTCAAAGCTTTTAGTTGAACTAATTTGAAACTGTAGCTTGACAAACTACAAGCTTCAACTATAAGAGTTTCACACTAATCATGTGTTTGACGTGACCAGATCAAATTACACAACGCACAGGGTAAAAACTGACCACAATCCAGCTGATGTGAAGAAGATGATAAAATACAAAATAAAATTTAAAAAAACTTTTTTTTTATGATTTATTCATATACAATTAATCTCAAATAGGGTACTTAATCTATAAGTTCTCTTACGAGAGTATCTCTCGTACTGCGTAATATCTTACGCTATGGGGAAAACTCTTTTCCTCGAGATATTGAAGCCAAAAATTATCCTTAATTTTTAAAAATGTAAAACGCTTTGCAGCAGCAAGCAGACAAGGGCGAGACAGCTCGCGCGCCCATTGGCTGCCTTGCTGGAAAAGCTGCAGCCTATCGAGTGAGGCACTGCGTGACGTAATGACGAATGGGGGCGCTTCGCGCCCATTTCGTCATGTCCCGCCAGTAGAGGCGTGGTCTCGCCCTATAAATACCCCCTCGATAGCTGTATTTCCTCTGATTTTTCTACTCTTCACGCGAAGCTCACGCATCGCTGGATCCAGAGTGAGAAGCCGCGCCGTTGACTTGTAGCCTTCTCAGCGGGACGTGCCATCTTCTGAAGTCGCTGGCCCAGCCGCCTTCAACCGCCGTACCTGCTGCGCTTTCCGGCGTACTATATCCTTTACTCTGCTAAGTGTGTGTGTTTGCTTACGTGACGCAACACCCATTTTCTACTGTTCTAAAAGAGCTGCGTCTTTTTAAAGATGCCTTTCTGTGGCTCGTGCCGCTCCCAACTCAGTGATGAGGACCGTCACGTCATCTGTGTGTCCTGCCTGGGTCATGAGCACGCGGCTATCGCGCTCGCGGATGGTGGATGCCCGCACTGCGAACTTCTGCCCATGGTGACTCTGAGGACTCGCCTGGCGTCGTTCTCTGAGCCCGCGTCCCAACCTTCTGTGCCGCGCCGCAAGAAGCGTCGCGCCCAGCGCGCTCCCGAGCCTTCTCCAGCCCGCCAAAGCTCGCCGGTTCGCCCGCCTGCTTCGCCGGCTTCACTTGAGTCGCTCCCGGACGGACAGCGCCCGCCGTCTGCCGCCGCTTCCGCTCCCGAGTTGGACGAACCTGCTGAGGTATGCTCTCTTGTGGCTTCTGATAGCGAGGATTGGGCGAGCTCTGTGGACCTCCCCCCCGCTGACGTGTCTAGCCAACCCTCTGGAAAGAGACCCGGCATTGAGGCTGAGCTGATGCGTCTGCTCACCCAGGCCGTGGAGTGCATCGGCCTCGAGTGGGAGGCGCCTACGTTGCCGCCGCGCAACAGACTCGACGGGCGCTTTCTCAAAAAGGACGAAGCCCCGTCTAGGTCTAGGGCCGCCCCCTTCCTCCCTGAGCTCCACGACGAAGTCGCCAAGTCATGGACCCCCCCTTTCTCCGCCAGGCTGCGCACTTCCACCTCTGCGGCTTTTTCCTCTGTCGTCGGCGCGGGAGATAAAGGATATCTCTCCATTCCTCCTGTGGAGGCGGCGGTCGCGTCGCATCTCTGCCCGCCCTCTGCGGGACGGCGCGCGCAGACGACGCTTCCTTCCAAAGCCTGCCGGGTGACGTCATCGCTGCACGGGCGCGCTTACACAGCCGCTGGACAGGCGGTCTCAGCGCTGCATACTATGGCGGTCTTGCAGATTTACCAGGCTGACCTTCTCCTTAAATTGGACGAGGAAGGGCCGGGTGCTGTCAGTGTGGCGGATTTACGAGGCGCTACGGACCTTGCTCTACGCGCCGCTAAAGCCGCTGCTCAGGCCATGGGGCGGAATATGGCCTCACTCACCGTTGCTGAGAGACATCTGTGGTTGACGCTGTCTGAGATGACGGAAGCTGAGCGCTCTGTATTCCTCGACGCGCCCATCTCCCCTGCGGGCCTCTTCGGATCTGCCGTCAAAGATTTCGCGGACAGATATTCTGAGGTGCAGAAGACTTCGCAGGCCATGAAGCACTTCCTCCCGAAGCGCTCAAGCTCCGCTGCAGGTCGCTCTAAGCAGCCGTCTGCTCGCAGCTCGCAGCCTCGGCCTGCATCGCCCGCAGCCGCCGCTACACAGCGCCGCCAGGCCCGGGATCAGAGACCGCGCTCTCGCTCTGCTGGACGCCGCCCCGCTCAGCGCGGGCCCCGGCCGAAGATTGAGCTCAAGCCCGAGGCCTCGAAGCTTTCCTAGCCACTCTAGGAAAGCGACGGTGTACGGATCCCGCTGCGGCCGGTTCCCCACCGAAACGATTCGCTCGTTCAGTTCCTTGCGATGTGACTGTGCCAGTGTATTTAGCAGCGAAGCAGCCGGTGTCTCAGCCCGCTTGCCTGCACACAAAAGCCGTTTTTATGGCTACCCAGATAAATCCAATAAAGAGTGTATTTTCTGGTATACCGGCCACGGCCGATGGTGTTATGAGTGTTGTAAGAATGCCCACGCCCCAGTGCCCATTCCCACACCCAGACACAGCCCGCCACGGTGCGAGGCTAGCACACATAAATCTGACTCTAGGTCGATTGTGCAGACAATGTAGTGAATGCGCCCATACAATGCCCGCTCACGCTACATGCCGCGTGTCCCTTGGTTTCTGTAAAAACGAAACCAACACACAGTCTATCGGCTCCGACCGAAAGCGTGTACAGTGCAGTAGATGTGCCCGTAAGTTTGCGCCCACATCCCCCCACAAGCACGCCGAATCCTACGGGATTCGCCCCGCTCACTCTCGCTGTGCGTCCCGCCATAGAGAATTTGAGCGCGGCCAGGCTGCCCGCTGTGTCCAGCGCGCCCCCCGCCTCGAACGCTGTAAACACGGCGTTGTGTTCCCAGGGTACCGGGGCTCTCGAGCCGTTGCCTGGTCACGGCCAGAGCCCGGTCTGCATTCTACCTCTAGCTATTCACGCAGAAGCGTGGTCAAAGCTACCCGGGGTATCAGACTGGGTGCTGAACACTATAAAGAGAGGCTACTCGCTACAATTCGCACGACGTCCCCGCCGTTATACGGCGCGCGTCGAGACTACGGTGAGAAACGAAGTATCTCATCTACTTTGAGCCGAGATAGCGAAACTGCTGAGCAAAGGGGCCATAGAGCCCCTTTCTCAGGCTCAGAGCGAAGGGGGCTTATACAGCAGATATTTTCTGGTACCGAAAAAAGATGGGGCTTCAGACCCATTCTAGATCTGAGACAGCTGAACAAAGCGCTTGTGAAGCGCCAGTTCAGGATGCTTACGACCAGGAGAATCCTCGCGCAAGTGCGCCAAGGGGACTGGTTTATGTCAATAGATCTGAAAGACGCCTATTTCCAAATACAAATAGCGTCCCATCACAGGCGATTCTTGAGATTCGCGTTCGAGGGCCAGGCATATCAATACACAGTCCTGCCGTTCGGCCTGTCCTTGGCACCCCGTACATTTACGAAGTGCATGGACGTGGCTCTCGCACCCCTGAGACTTCAGGGCATGCGAGTTATGAACTACTTGGACGATTGGCTGATTCTAGCTCGATCACGGTCAGAGCTCATAGAACACAGGGCCACACTGCTCGAGCACCTCGAGAAACTGGGCCTGACAGTCAACTGGGAAAAGAGCTCGCTGTGTCCCAGCCAGAGAATTTCTTTCCTGGGAACAGTGTTAGACTCGCTATCCATGACGGCACGCCTGTCACCGGAGCGCGTATTAAGTATTCAGCGCGTCGCGGAATCCTTCCACCACGGCTCTATAGTCCCGCTCAGACGGGTTCAGAAAATGCTGGGCCTGATGGCCTCAGCATCCTCTGTACTCCAGCTGGGCCTGCTTCGCATGCGCCCACTGCAGAGGTGGCTGAAAGCACGGGTCCCGCCCCGGGCATGGACCACGGGCCGGTGTCGCCTCAGGGTCGACCAATGGTGCGTTTCGGCTCTGGAACCCTGGAAAGTAACCAGCTGGTATCAGTCTGGTGTGAGTCTGGGGACCGCCTCAAGGGTGAAAGTGGTGTCTACGGACGCCTCCACCACGGGGTGGGGAGCGCTGCTCGAGGGCAGACCGCTGGCTGGCCTATGGTCAGAGCGGGAGAAGCTCCTTCACATAAACTGCTTGGAAATGATAGCAGTCGACAAAGCGCTACGGCGCTTCCGTCCCCTGATAAAAGGCCACCACGTCTTGGTCCGGACGGACAACACGTCAGTGGTGGCGTACATAAATCGCCAGGGCGGCGTCGGGTCCAGAAGCCTTTGCAGGCTGACGGAACCCCTCTTGGTCTGGGCCCAGCGCAACCTCCTTTCTCTGAAAGCGGCGCACGTGCCTGGTCACCTGAATGCGGGTCCAGACAAGCTGTCCAGAGACAACGTCCCGACAGGAGAATGGTCGCTGCATCCGCAGAAAGGTCCAGCTGCTGTGGGAAACGTTTGGCAGAGCGCAGGTGGACCTGTTCGCGTCCCGCGAGAACGCTCACTGCCCAGTATTTTTCTCGAAAAGCAGGGACGCGCTGGCCCATGCTTGGCCCAGCGGTCCCCTGTATGCTTTTCCCCCCGTCTCGCTCCTGCCTCAGGTGTTGGAGCGGATCAGGGAAACTGGATGCCCAGTGCTGCTTGTAGCTCCGCTCTGGACGAACCAGGCTTGGTTTCCTGTCCTGATGCGGCTAGCCAGCGCTGCCCCGTGGCCTGTACCATTGAGGAAAGATCTCCTCTCTCAGGCGGAGGGCTCGATTTGGCATCCTCGCCCGGATCTGTGGTCCCTGCACGCATGGGCCATCAACGGGTACCCGCTAGCCTCCCGGAAGGAGTGCTAAACACGATCGCGCAGGCTAGAGCTCCGTCTACCAGACGGCTCTATGCCTCGAAATGGTCGGTGTTCTCTACTTGGTGTCGAGCCCGTGGCTTTTCACCTGTGGACTGCGGGGTTACGGAAGTGCTTGCCTTCCTTCAGGAGCTGATGGATAAGGGTAGGACCCCATCCACGCTCAAAGTTTATGTGGCGGCCATAGCAATGTTTGCTAAACCGGTGTCTGGCCAGTCACTGGGGAAAAACGACTTAGTCGTGCGTTTCCTACGAGGAGCTCGGAGGTTAAACCCTCCCAGGCCCCCTTCAGTCCCGGCTTGGGACCTTTCCACGGTCTTGGAGGCCATGAAAGGCGCCCCGTTTGAGCCGATCCAGCTGTCGGACATGAAGCACCTGTCCCTTAAGACGGTGTTTCTATTGGCTCTCGCTTCAGTGAAGCGTGTAGGGGACTTACAGGCGCTTTCTGTAAGCGCGTCATGTCTGGAGTTTGGGCCTAACGACTCAAAGGTCGTACTCAAACCGAAGCACGGCTACGTGCCGAAATCCCTCAATACACCGTTTAGGGCCCAGGTAATTTCCCTGTCTGCCCTTCCGGTTCTCAATGAGGAGAGGGACGCGAGTCTCCTTTGCCCTGTCAGGGCGTTAAGGGCTTATGTGTCCCGCTCGGCTGGGTTCAGACAGACCGAGCAGCTTTTCGTGTTGTTTGGCGGCCGTTCTAAGGGACTTGCCGCTTCAAAACAGAGCCTATCCAGATGGATAGTGGATGCCATAGCGCTGGCTTACACTTCCAAGGGCCTGCAGTGCCCATTGGGTGTCAAGCGCACTCCACGAGAGGCGTGGCCTCGTCGTGGGCATGGTATAGCGGGGTCTCCCTGCAGGATATCTGTACGGCTGCGGGCTGGGCCTCGCCGTCTACATTTATCAAGTACTATAACCTGGAGGTGCCCGCCTTACAAGCTAAGCTTCTGGCGGTCTGAACTTCGGACTTATCGGCCGCCATGCGGCTTATGTGTGGAGTGTTAGCCTGTGCATCGCTCAGTCCGATGCGGCAGCCCCATGAGTGTGGTACCCCTACGGGTCTGTTACCCCTACGGGACTTTTTATAAAGGAGTGATGCTTCTAGCCTCTCCTCCTCTACTCTGTGAGAGTTGTGGTGATTGTGCACTAGATGCGCCCCGGGCTTGGCCCCGGGACTCTGGTGTTGGATCCCTGTCCGCACGGCGTGTTACATGGTGTTCCCCATAGCGTAAGATATTACGCAGTACGAGAGATACTCTCGTAAGAGAACGTACTCGGTTACTAACGTAACCTCGGTTCTCTCTAGAGAGGGAACGAGTACTGCGTATCTTGCCGTGCTTGGAATACGCTCTGGTTCGCTTCGTCGTTGAAAAATCAGAGGAAATACAGCTATCGAGGGGGTATTTATAGGGCGAGACGCCTGCGAAGCGCCCCCATTCGTCATTACGTCACGCAGTGCCTCACTCGATAGGCTGCAGCTTTTCCAGCAAGGCAGCCAATGGGCGCGCGAGCTGTCTCGCCCTTGTCTGCTTGCTGCTGCAAAGCGTTTTACATTTTTAAAAATTAAGGATAATTTTTGGCTTCAATATCTCGAGGAAAAGAGTTTTCCCCATAGCGTAAGATATTACGCAGTACTCGTTCCCTCTCTAGAGAGAACCGAGGTTACGTTAGTAACCGAGTACGTTTTCCAACATTATTCTTATATGATGAAAAATAGACAAATGTTATTCTGATGCATTGCATGATTGACAGGAGAGAGTGCAAGCTTTTACAGTATATACGCCACTGTATGTGTAACATGTAGAAAACGGCACATTACCCAGCCCTTAAGGACAGGAAAAGGACTTTTTTTGCTGTAAATATAATTTATTCTGAAGCAATATTCACATCAGTGTTCAGTCAGCTTGATATATTTCAATGGTCATATTTAGGATATTTAACCTTTATAAAAGCCTTTTTCCCTAATTGTTTTATGCTTCATCTTTCATTTGATTTTTTTTTTTTCATTTGATCAATACATTATATTAGAATAAAAAGACATTTACACTGAAAAATTACAATAATATTATAAATGCATTTTATAATTTTATAAGATTGTTTTAAATATTTTTTGAACAAATAAGAAATGTTGGAATGATACTTTTTAACACAAAACTACACCACTAGAAGGAGGCGGTAGGGGGCCGTCTTAATGAGCGAGTCATTCATTATGAGATTCATTCAAACGACTGAATCATTCAGTGATGACAACACGGTTTGAGTGTTCCTGTGAGATGCGTTATAGTTCTGCTGTGATCTTGGTTTGGAACTATTTTCGCTATTGAAACAGAACAATGATAGTCAACATTGACATTGACTAAAATGTAAGTGACTTAATATATTCAGCACTCTTGGTCATGTGAGGTTGCTTAACTGTATCATGAGTTTATGTATGTGTTTCGCAAGTTTGCTCGAGCCTCAACAGTGCAACGTTACTGTTTACATTACATTCACCTAAAGGATTATTAGGGACACCATACTAATACTGTGTGTTATGGGTAGACGTAAGTAAGTAAGTAAGTAAATTTTATTTATATAGCACATTTATAGCAGGGCTACCCAAAGTGCTGTACAAAATGAAAACAAAACAAAAACAGAAAAAACAGCCAAACAGAAAAGACAGAAATAGCATCAGGAGAAAATTAAAATGCCAGAGAATACAAATAAGTTTTCACTTTTGTTTTAAAAATAGCAATTGCCTTTGTGATTGCTGATAGGAACTGTTTTGAGGCTTGGCACGACGTGACTGAATCGTCGTGAGCAGATGTAAACACTCAGGAGAGGTTGAAAAAAATATCACTCCCCAGATGTAGACTACATTTTACTTCGTTTCGCTCGGACATTTAACGGCGTGTACATGCACGCGGAATCACTCGGACATTTAACGGCGTAGACATACACGCATACGCGCGGATATCTCAAAATGCGTATAGATAACACGCCACTTGACTTAAAAGTGGCGTGTATGTTTACTCAAAAGTCATGATGTCATGTTGACCTCTATAAAATTAAAAAATTACAGAATATTATTTCTACAGTTTCAGCTAACAATTGGCAAGCAACAAGTCACATTTAACAGCTACAAATGAATAACTCAAACTCCGGGTCATTTTCTATTGACCCGGAAGTCATAGCATCATTTAAACCCCACAATTGCAGCAAATTTTCCTTTACACAAACAAACCGGAGACGCCAGTACGACAAAGATGGTATGTCAAAGTGATGTTTCTCTTAATCTAATTAAACGGATACATATTGAAAACGTGTTGCGTGATTATTGTAACTGATTATGATTGTGACGTAAATTACATGATTTTCTTTAAAACAGCAAGATATGTATTGATAGAAGTAGCTATAGCATATAAATCACCGCAGTATTAGCTGTTAAAAGTGTGCACACCAAAAGCTACGGGATATGAGATTTTGTAGTGAGAGGCTAGATTAACCACTGATTTGAAACAGTATAAAGATTAACAAAAGACATTAATGTGCTAGACAAACACTTACAGATCACATTTGCACTCAGTCCTTGTGTACTAGAATAGGCAGCATATCGCTGCCGTGACGATAGCTATGCGCCCCTTTACACTGTGTTTGACCCCCTTTCGCCTTCAGAACTACCTTAATTCTACGTGGCATTGATTCAACAAGGTGCTGAAAGCATTCTTTAGAAATGTTGGCCCATATTGATTAGGGATGTTAACCGATGAACGTTTGACCGGTGGTTGACCGTATCAATGTTAACCGATCAAAGTTGTCGTTAGTCGGTTAAAAAAATGTGTGATCTGAAAAAAATAAGGCTATTATAGGCAGTGGACTAAACGCTATTACAGTTAGCCATCTCATTCCAATATATTTTTGTGTGAAGTAAACAAATCCCTCACACTCAATTTTCCATAACTCGCCTGTTTGTACTTAATAAACCAATAAAAACATTTGGCGCGAGGTCACATGAGGTGCTATAATAAACCAAACAGACAGGAATCTCTGAACTGCGGCCCAAACAAACATGACAGCGCCCATCTCACGTTACATATCAAAATCATTTATAAAGGTTTTTTAAACGACAAAACAAATTCACTTACATGTATTTGAGAATCGGAATAGAAGATAGTTGATGACATGGTAATTGGTTTGTGAATATTTATAAATAAAAGCGCTAACGTTACATCTGTCATACAGCGCTATTTTAACTGTGGTGAATCACATGCCAAGCATAACGCGTCACCATGCATATTCATGGGGGGGGGGGGGATCGCGATGCTGGCTTAACATCGTGATGTTTGTCAGCCATCACGATGGACGATGATATCGTCTATCGGCACAACCCTATAAGGAGCCATTTGTCCTCCGATTACATACAAGCTGCTCGGCGTCGCGTTTGCGGGACTCATGTTTCGTGCTGTAGGGGGGATTTAAAAAAAAAAAAATTTACCGTTTTTTCCAGCAGAAAGCTAACGAGCTAGCCATCACGGGGGTATCTTTGGTGTCTTTCTAGCTTTTACAGAAGGTTTTCTATCCAGCCTGGAACTTGTGCATCCTTTCAGAGTTGTTCAGCAATAAATCCAAACGTTTATATCCAACTTTGATACACTTGAAGTCCATAATTTATAAATATTCCGTCATATTTGCCGCTAGCTCGATGCGAGCTGCCATTTTGGATATCATGTGATGGTTTTTGACCAATTACAGGCTGATCCGTTGTAAACATTGGTGCGTCCTTGTCATTACGCACGCACAAACCAAGTAGAGAGAGAGAGAGAGAGAGAGACGCAGGGAGACGCGTGTTTCACAGAGAAACAGAGAAATGGATGTAAAAAGCCATGCAGGATGATGGATTTTCAGGAGAACAGAGCTTTTTCAGCAATAAATCCAAACGTTTATATACAACTTTGATACACTTGAAGTCCATAATTTATAAATATTCCGTCATATTTGCCGCTAGCTCGATGCTAGCTGCCATTTTGGATATCACGTGATGGTTTTTGACCAATTACAGGCTGATCCGTCGTAAACATTGGGTGCGTCATTGGGTCATTACACACTATCCAAGGGAGGGAGAGAGAGAGAGACGCACGGAGACGCAGGTTTCACAGAGGAACACAGAGAAATAGATTAAAATCGAGCGCTGGCCTTTTTTGCCGTGAAGGATGATGTATTTTCAGGAGAACAGAGCTTTTTGACAGATGAGGAACTAGATTACCAGGATAGACCCAGCTGAAGTGCCATTTATTTATTTATTTATTTATTTACTGTAAAAAGTATTATAGTAGTATAAATGTAGTATAAAAGTATAAAAAGAATAGAGTAAATAAAATAATAAATAAATAAAATATAAATGCAAAGCCTGTGATGTGGCCCTTTTGTGATTGCTGATAGGAACTGTTTTGAGGCTTGGCACCAGTGAATTTCATGAGGCCCAAAATGCCTGGACTTCTTTTGGAAAAATGTAAATAGTTTTGGCTCTGTACAAGTTATAATGTTTATTCCTGTGCTCCATGACTCCAAAGACATGAACAAACTGTTTTCCAGAGGAAAACTGCTTAGCATTTATTTATTTGTGTGTGATTTCAATAAATATTTGAGTGATTCAATTTCCGATTTATTTTTTCATTTGTCTTTATGGTCCCATAACTTATTTTTCATTCAGGTGCCAATCAATTTAACACAAATATGCTGAAAGTTCAATTTGTCCTGAAAAAAAAGAGGTGTGTCAATTGTCTGTGCACAAAAGGGTTGATGTTTTACAAGCTTTTTTAGTTAATAACACCAGATGGAAAATTTATTGTAAAAATACCCTTAGGTCTCTGAGGGTTAAACCAGGGGTCGGCAACAGGCGATATAAGCAATATTTTTTTTATCAGCCTATTTTTATTTTACAATAACGGTTTACAAACAGGCGCCATGTAGCATTCGTTCAATGTTTTTTTTTTTTTAAGTAATAAAAAAAAATAAAAAAAACGACTTGTTTTTCCATTATTTCCTGAACTAAAATGAAAAAAAAAAAAACGAATAACGACTCGTTTTCCGATTGTCTGATTGTGCCAACAAAATAGAAAGAATGAATAACTGGTATAGACGAATTTTAATTTTAATTGAACACCTTATCAGGCATATACGAATGAAATAATTTTAAACAGATCAAGTACTATTGTAAAAGATTACAGCCATTTTAATGAGGGTGTAAATAGCAATCATGCTCTCCTGTAAATCTCATTCGCTTACAGTCAGACTTTTGAACTTTTTTTCTTTATTATTTATTTGGGTATAACACACTGATAAATAATATGTATTAGGCTACCTGATAAAAAATATTTGCACTAAATGCTGCACAAAACTATTCCACTACTTGAGATCAGCCGTAGCCGTGCGCCTACATCTGACAATTTTGGGTTCAAACACTCACATGAGTGGCTGATCTGCAAACCACACATACTTAACAGTGTTAAATATGAAAAATACTGTTTGATAGAACTGCTTTGTTACCACAGTTATCTGCGTGCTTCCTCAGCGATGAAGTTCCACATTTGCGGCTATCCAACAAGAAAATGCATGCAGCAAGTCTTTCACAATATTTTCTTCAGATAACTCCAAATTTCTCCCAAACACTGGACTTGATTTTTTATGACTTTTGTGGACAACTTTACAATCCCCACTAGCTATTCTTTTCTTCAACTCCTCAGCATCCATCTCGACCACTGCAGATCGCGGCATCGCGCGCGCGCGGTTATGAGGAATTTTTAAAAGTGAAAGCAATAACGTTATAGGTCCTGGGAGGGCGTGGCGCGTGGGCACAAATAAACTGATGTGGATTTTTTATTATTTTACCAACTTGAAATACAGCCACATTTTTGTAGATGTGTTCCTAAAAAATATGCATATTTTACGTTTGCATGTGATTGTTTTAAACCCGTGTTACACGTGTGTATGTTGTGTTGCTTGAGTGATGATTTGAGTGAAAGGCTTTGCCCTATTTAATTTATTTATTTCATCATTTTTTTTTTCTGTGACATTTTTTTCTCTGCTGACAGTAATAAATAATATTTATATTGACACGAACACAAATTTTGTATAGAATTTATAATTGTTATAGGCTACTTAATCTCTCTCTTTCCGTTAGAGACATTTGAATGAGAGATTCTGGAAATGAGATCTAAATTTTGCCGACCCGTCAGGTCGGGATATAAAAAGTGGGTGAACACAGAGGTATTTTAAGCGGTTTAATTTGTATCCATAGGCCTACTCCGTGTAGCTGGCCCGCCATCTACTGGCTAAAAAAAATATTGGCCCGCGGTTAACTGGTTTCAACCGGCTAATGAGGCTCGGTGGTCGGTCAAGAAAATTTTTAGTTTTCGCCATCCCTAATATTGATAGGATAGCATCTTGCAGTTGATGGAGATTTGTGGGATGCACATCCAGGGCAGGAAGCTCCCATTCCACCACATCCCAAAGATGCTCTGTCTATTGGGTTGAGATCTGGTGACTGTGGGGGGCATTTTAGTACAGTGAACTCATTGACATGTTCAAGAAACCAATTTGAAATGATTCGAGCTTTGTGACATGGTGCATTATCCTGCTGGAAGTAGCCATCAGAGGATGGGTACATGGTGGCCATAAAGGGATGGACATGGTCAGAAACAATGCTCAGGTAGGCCGTGGCATTTAAACGATGCCCAATTGGCACTAAGGGTCTAAAGTGTGCCAAGAAAACATCCCCACACCATTACACCACCACCACCAGCCTGCACAGTGGTAGCAAGGCATGATGGATCCATGTTCTCACTATGTTTACGCCAAATTCTGACTCTACCATCTGAATGTCTCAACAGAAATCAAGACTTATCGGACCAGGCAACATTTTTCCAGTCTTCAATTGTCCAATTTTGGTGAGCTCTTGCAAATTGTAGCCTCTTTTTCCTATTTGTAGTGGAGATGAGTGGTACCGGTGGGGTCTTCTGCTATGTAGCCCATCCGCCTCAAGGTTGTGCGTGTTGTGGCTTCACAAATGCTTTGCTGCATACCTCGGTTGTAACGAGTGGTTATTTCAGTCAAAGTTGCGCTTCTATCAGCTTGAATCAGTCGGCCCATTCTCCTCTGACCTCTAGCATCAACAAGGCATTTTCGCCACAGGACTGCTGCATACTGGATGTTTTTCCCTTTTCACACCATTCTTTGTAAACCCTTGAAATGGTTGTGCGTGAAAATCTCAGTAACTGAGCAGATTGTGAAATACTCAGACCGGCCCGTCTGGCACCAACAACCATGCCACGCTCAAAATTGCTTAAATCACCTTTCTTTCCCATTCTGACATTCAGTTTGGAGTTCAGGAGATTGTTTTGACCAGAACCACACCCCTAAATGCATTGAAGCAACTGCCATGTGGTTGGTTGACTAGATAATTGCATTAATGAGAAATTGAACAAGTGTTCCTAATAATCCTTTAGGTGAGTGTATGTCATTATTTACAATCAATCGCCACTTATACTAAATGAATGTAGAATCATTCGCGCTTCTGGTGATTTCCTAGTTATTTTTTGTTATTGAATTTTAATTAGGCTAATTGTCATGTCGGGCAAGTAAAATTCACTTTTACTTGCCCATTCAAAATATCCACTTGTTCCAGAGGATTGTATGTCGAGTCCTGCTTAAGGGGGACGTTCCCCCTCCCCTCCCTTCCTCCTATTGTAGACAGAGATGGGTGATTATTATTAATATTCTGCAACAATAAAAACATAGACCATTAAAAATGTTGTGTATTCCGTTTATTCCTCTGGCAGTAGCGCGCCGCTCTTCATTTAGATCTCACTACTGACTTGCACTGGAATGGCTGACAATTACCTCATTAAGATAATGTTCTACAATTGAAATGTAAGATAACGCATAAAAAAGATAACGCAGCCTCTATTGTTATCGATTCTTTGCGGAAGTCTACCGAAAGTTAAGTTTGGGCCACAAAGGCACACATGCGCAGTAACGTTTGTTTATGTTGTTGCCGTTGAAACAGTCCATTTTAATGCATTACATTTTTTTTATATTTTTTCACTTCATATTTCTCTCTTCAAATTATTTTGATGTACTGAAAATGCATTTATTTTTTTCATTTCAGGCCTAATGGAAGAGAGCGAGGAGAGAGAAGAACTGAGTGAAGTGAAGGAGGAGAGAGAAGAACTGAGTGAAGTGAAGGAGGAGAGAGAAGAACTGAGTGAAGTGAAGGAGGAGAGAGAAGAACTGAGAGAAGTGAAGGAGGAGAGTGAAGAACTGAGTGAAGTGAAGGAGGAGAGTGAAGTGAAGGAGGAGAGAGAAGAACTGAGAGAAGTGAAGGAGGAGAGAGAAGAACTGAGTGAAGTGAAGGAGAGTGAAGAACTGAGTGAAGTGAAGGAGGAGAGAGAAGAACTGAGTGAAGTGAAGGAGGAGAGTGAAGAACTGAGTGAAGTGAAGGAGGAGAGTGAAGAACTGAGTGAAGTGAAGGAGGAGAGAGAGAAACTGAGTGAAGTGAAGGAGGAGAGAGAAGAACTGAGTGAAGTGAAGGAGGAACATCATGTACAACCTGGAGAAAAACCTTTGAGTCGCTCAAAGACTAAACAGACATTTTTCAAGAAAAGAAAACAGTGTGGAAACAGTTTCACATTAAAACAAAATCTTGAGGTTCACATGAGAGTTCACAATGGAGAGATGTTGTTAACATGTGATCAGTGTGGAAAGAGTTTCAGGCGATCAGGACACCTTAAGAGACACAAGATAATTCACACTGGAGAAAAGCCACACATGTGTGTTCATTGTGGAAACAGCTTCACATTAAAACAAAATCTTGAGGTTCACATGAGGATCCACACTGGAGAGAAGCCATTCACATGTGATCAGTGTGGAAAGAGTTTCAGGCGATCAGAACACCTTAAGAGACACAAGATAATTCACACTGGAGAAAAGCCACACATGTGTGTTCATTGTGGAAACAGCTTCCCATTTAAACAATATCTTGAGGTTCACATGAGGATCCACACCGGAGAGAAGCCGTATGCATGTGATCAATGTGGCAAAGCATTTATTAGTGCATCAGCCCTGAAGAGACACCTGACAGTTCATATGAACGAGAAGCCACATTCATGTTCTTTGTGTGGAAAGAGTTTTTCACTGCAGCAACATTTACATGCACATCAGAAAATTCATGGTGTAAAAGCTCACATGTGCTTTAAGTGTGAGAAGACTTTTACTACAGCGAACTGTTTAAAACAGCACCAGAGAATTCACACAGTAGAAAAACCTTACAAGTGTTCTCACTGCGACAAGAGATTCAGTCGATCATCATATCTGAAAACACACGAGAGGATCCACACTGGAGAAAAACCATACAAGTGTTCACACTGTGACAAGAGATTCAGTCAGTCATCATCTCTGAAAACACATGAGATGATCCACAGCAGAGAGAAACCGCACATGTGTGATCAGTGCGGAATGAGTTTCAGATTCAAATCAAGACTTAAGCATCACATGATAATTCACATCGGAAAGAAACCGCACACGTGTGATTAGTGCGGAGCGAGTATCTCTATTAACCCTCTGAGGACCAGGGTGTTTTGGGGCCTTTGGGATGTTTTGACATGCACTGACATTTGTGCTTTTTTCAGTTATGTATAAACATGTTAATGGCACAGGTGTACATTCACTCTATATAGCACAAAAGGGGGTATCATAATATGTGAGCAACATGTATGTACATGTTTGTATTTTTGAGAGAAAATTATTTATGCATGGTTATTGAAAAAACTAAAACTAAAAGTTTCTGAAATAAGGCCACAAAACACATATTGATTATTTCTTCACAAGACTTTTGAAAATTGTATCACATAGTCTAGAATGTTTGCTCCAAAACTATGTGAGAATCATCCTGACTACTCATTCAGATAAGTCAATAAAGTCTTTTACATTTTTAATGACGTGTTTTGTTTGAGAAAGCTTTATGCGAAGGGGCATGATCTCTCATTAATATGTAGGGATGCTCCGATCCGATATTTGTATCGGGTATCGGCTCCGATACTGCCATTTTTGCCGGATCGGATATCGGTCAGACGAGGCCGATCCGAATCCGATACTGTGCCTTTACTATTCTGTGTTATTGTTAAAGAGTGTTTGCAGAGCGGGTAAGAGAGGCGGGGGCTTAGCTGCTCTTTTTAAAGATGTCTACCAATGTAAGCAAATATCACTTGGGAATTACCCATCTTTTGAATATCTGGGTATTGTGTTAAAAGGTGCTCCACGTATTTTACTTATCATTGTTTACAGGCCTCCAAAATACTCTCCAGCCTTTGCTGAGGACTTTACAGAACTGTTATCAACAATTTCCTCTGAGTTTAACTGTTTTGCCATTGCTGGAGATTTTAACATTCACATAGATAATGCAGAAACCAATATGGCAAAAGAAATCAAAACTGTTTTAAAAACTTTTGATCTGACACAGCATGTAAATGGACCCACACATAATCGTGGACACACTCTAGATCTACTTATCAGTACGGGTCTAAACATCTCATCGATTGTTATTAAGGATGTAGCACTGTCTGATCATTTCTGTATTTTCTTTGATATTTTGATCTCTCCTGCCATTGAAGCTAGATCTGTGTCTGTCAAGAAGAGATGCTTAAATGAGAACACTAGTGTGCTATTTATGAAGGCTATATCATTAAAACCAAGCATATCTGCTGACTCTGTTGATTTTCTCCTTGAATCTTTTAACTCAAAAATTAAAAGTGTAATTGATGATATTGCTCCTGCGAAAGTCAGGAAGAATAGTGGTAGACAAAAAGCACCTTGGAGAAACTCAACAGCAGTGCAAAATATGAAAAGACAATGCAGAAGAGCAGAGCGCATGTGGCGGAAGACAAAACTTGTAGTCCATTATAACATCTACAAAGACAGCATCCATGCTTTTAATATGGAACTAGGCAAAGCTAGACAGACTTTCTTCTCAAATATTATAAACAGCAACTTAAACAACACACGCACTCTTTTTGCTACTGTAGAGAGACTGACAAACCCCCCAAGCCAGATTCCCAGTGAAATGCTCTCAGACAGCAAGTGCAGTGAGTTTGCTTCTTTCTTCTCTGAGAAAATCAATAATATCAGAAAGGTGATCAGCTCATCCTTGAGTTGTGCTGGGGTCAAACAGATCCGACCACTACCTGAGAAAGTAGTTACTATGTCTGTTTTCAAAGAAATTGATGGCAAAATTTTGGAAGAAACCGTACAGCACCTTAAAACATCAACCTGTGCCCTTGACACACTTCCCACATCTTTTTTCAAAAGTGTGTTAAACAGTTTAGAAGCAGATCTCCTAGAAGTGGTAAATGCCTCACTTCTCTCTGGGAGTTTTCCAAACTCCCTAAAAACTGCAGTTGTCAAGCCCCTCCTGAAAAAGAGCAATCTAGATAAGACCATATTAAGCAATTATAGACCGATCTCAAATCTTCCCTTCATAGGCAAGATCATTGAAAAAGTTGTCTTCAATCAGCTGAACAAATTCTTAAGCTTGAATGGTTACTTTGACAATTTTCAATCTGGTTTCCGATCGCATCACAGCACAGAGACAGCGCTCATAAAGATAATAAATGATATTCGCTTAAATACTGATACAGGCAAATTATCAGTGCTGGTACTACTCGACCTCAGTGCTGCATTTGACACTGTCGATCACAACATACTTATTGACAGGCTTGAAAACTGGGTGGGGCTTTCTGGGATAGTCCTAAAATGGTTCAGGTCTTACTTAGAAGGGAGAGGTTATTATGTGAGTATAGGAGACCATAAGTCTGAGTGGACATCCATGACATGCGGAGTCCCCCAGGGCTCAATTCTTGCACCACTCCTATTCAACCTGTATATGCTCCCAATGAGCCAAATAATGAGAAAGAACCGAATCTCTTACCACAGCTATGCAGACGACACACAGCTCTACTTAGCCCTATCGCCTAACGATTACAGCCCCATTGACTCCCTGTGCCAATGCATTGATGAAGTAAATGGTTGGATGTGCCAAAACTATCTTCAGTTAAACAAAGACAAAACTGAAGTCATTGCGTTTGGAAACAAAGATGAAGTTCTCAAGGTGAATGCATACCTTCACTCTAGAGGTCTAACAACTAAAAATCAAGTCAGGAATCTTGGTGTGTCTCTAGAGTCAGACCTTAGTTTCAGTAGTCATGTCAAAGCAATAACTAAATCAGCATACTATCATTTGAAAAATATTGCAAGAATTAGATGCTTTGTTTCCAGTCAAGACTTAGAGAAACTTGTGCATGCTTTCATCACCAGCAGGGTGGATTATTGTAATGGACTCCTCACTAGCCTTCCTAAAAAGACCATAAGACAGTTGCAGCTCATACAGAACGCTGCTGCCAGGATTCTGAGCAGAACCAGAAAATATGAACATATCACACCAGTCCTCAGGTCTTTACACTGGCTCCCAGTTACATTTAGGATTGATTTTAAAGTATTATTACTGGTATATAAATCATTCAATGGGCTAGGACCTCAATATATTGCAGATATGCTCACTGAATATAAACCCAACAGATCACTCAGATCATTAGGATCACATCAGTTAGAAATACCAAGGGTTCACTCTAAGCAAGGAGAGTCTGCTTTTAGCTACTATGCCAGCCGCAGCTGGAACCAGCTTCCAGAAGAGATCAGATGTGCTCCTACAGTAGTCGCATTCAAATCCAGACTCAAAACACATCTGTTTAGCTATGCTTTTACTGAATGAGCACTGTGCCACTGTTCGTCCGACTGTTTTTACTGTACTTTATTTTATTTCTTATTCTAAAATGTTTTAATTATTCTTATTTGTTTTGATTATTTTATTTTCTCCTATGTAAAGCACTTTGAATTACCATTGTGTATGAAATGTGCTATATAAATAAACTTGCCTTGCCTTGCCTTGCCTTAAAGCCCCACAAAAGGCACAAAAACATTATAAAGCACCATAAAGTTTTCGTGCACTATATTACAAGTGTTCTGAAGCCATTATAGTATAATGTGAGATAGAAATTAACATTTAAGTCATTAAATTCAAGATCACGTAAACTGTTACCTCCGTTGCGGTTGTCAATCATTCTCCATTCAGCATCAAACAGCTCGTTGTGTTCGGGTACGACAGTCAACATGATGAAACCCTCTCCAAGATGATTCAATGTTACTATTATTATACTTGATCTGTAGATAAAGCTCTATGGTTTCGCATAAAACAACTTTATCTTACTGGACTGTTTTGCTGTAACTTAATCATGTTACTTTCTACCGTGTGTCTGTTAGAATATAACACTAGAGTAGATTTAGAGCACTATAATTGTTCTTCACGCGCACAGTAACTGACATTTAAAACTGTTAAAAGAAAAGGCTCAATAAACTATTGCATAGATACTGTATAATACGCATCAACGCTTTCGTTTGTGCTTTCGTCAATGCGGACTCGACGCGCTGTGACTCAAGCGCTTTCAAGCGCATCATTCTGCGCTCGGGATGCGCATAAGCTCATCATTCTGCGCTCGGGATGCGCATAAGCTCATCATTCTGCGCTCGGGATGCGCATAAGCGCTTTGTTCCGCACTGTATTGCAGTCTTTCATATGATAATACAGACAGTGACGGAATCAAAGATTATTAATAGCCTTTCTTGTTCTGTTCTATCCATCATATGTTGCTGCCTCATTAAACAGCTGTGCTATACATTAAAAACATGTCTCAATTGTATAGTAGCCTATACAATTTTTATCTTGTTTTTCATTAATGTATTTTACAACAATACAAAGAGCAATGTGTAACGTTTTACCAGATTTAGTGTTACACTTATTGTCTCTTATTTGTTTTTTTCACTAAATGTTCAGATTTTATACAATTATTGTCGACTCATGATTTTCCTAGACTAAATTTTACTGCTGAATTATCCACTAATATAGTTTACAATAGCATTTTTGTCAATAATTATGATCATATATTTTTTGGATTTGTTTTTCTTAATAATGAAGTTTTCTGTATTAAGTAGATTGTGTTTAACACACAAAAGAGTGGTTATCAGTTCAACACACAGACAGTTATATAAATTCTACTTGATTTTTTTTTAAAAAAACTGTTGGTATCGGATCGGTATCGGGCGTTACTCTGAATTTTTGGTATCGGATCGGATCGGTTCTGAAAAAAGTGGTATCCCTATTAATATGTATGGAATTTCACACCTGAGAAAGACAAAGACCCTCCCATAATGGCCCTATTAGGTGCTATCAGGCCATATCATTATGAGGAGCCTTGCACAAAGAATAAGGAGATTTAAAAAATAATGGCTTTTAGATTGTTTGGATTTATTTACAACACAACATAATACAAAGATTCACAACAAAGGACAAAAAAGCACATTAGTAAACACACTGATCTAAAGACAGGCTTGAACAGTCACACAACATTGTCCCATTCCTGAAACATAGTACAGGGGTTGGACAATGAAACTGAGGCCATGTCCACACGGACACGGGTATTTTTATAACCGGAGTTTTTCCTCCAGCGTTTTTAAAAAAAATCCCGTCCACATGAAAACGCAAAAACACGCTATCAAGCGCGGTCAAGAGCATGCCGCGCCAGCAGGCGGCGAAATAACCCTAGCTGTAAAGCCACGTTGGCCAATCAGAAGCCTAACAAAAAGTTATTACCGGTTCCGGTAGGCGCAAATCTGACGTACGCTCTGACGTCGCAAGGCAAAAACTCCGGTTTCACTGTCTACACGACAACACGTAACCGGCGTTTCTGAAAATACTCACCCTCAGCAGGGGTTTTCAAAAATGTTCGGTTTCAGTGCGTTTTCGTGTGGACGAACGGCCGAACCGCGTTAAAAAAGTCCCGGTTTTAAAAATACCCGTGTCTGTGTGGACGGGGCCACAAACGCCTCTCATTTTAGTGTGGGAGGTTTCATGGCTAAATTGGACCAGTCTGGTGGCCAATCTTCATTAATTGCACATTGAACCAATAAGAGCAGACTGTGAAGGTCCAATTAGCAGGGTAAGAGCACAGTTTTGTGCCGTGTATCAGGATGACAATGCACCAATACACACAGCAAGACTGGTGAAAGATTGGTTTGATGAACATGAAAGGGAAGTTGAACATCTCCCATGGCCTGCACAGTCACCAGATCTAAATATTATTGAGCCACTTTGGGGTGTTTTGGAGGAGCGAGAAACATTTTCCTCCACCAGCATCACGTCGTGACCTGGCCACTATCCTGCAAGAAGAATGGCTTAAAATCCCTCTGACCACTGTGCAGGACTTGTATATGTCATTCCCAAGACGAATTGACGCTGTATTGGCCGCAAAAGGAGGCCCTACACCATACTAATAAATTATTGTGGTCTAAAACCAGGTGTTTCAGTTTCATTGTCCAACCCCTGTACATACCTGTCATTTCCAAGGTGTTTGATTTTTCATTTTACCATGTTCATGTTCAGCCTCCTGTGAATGTTGAAGTCAGCAGGACACATCAGTGGCATCTCGTCCCTGTAAAAAAATTAATAAACACCTGTGAACATGCTGATATCAAGAGAAACTATATGGCTGCACGACTTTGGGCATGCATTGTAGATTTTTGGTTAAAATTGCGATTTAATTATATATAAACGCACACACACACAGCTTAGAATAAGTGAACACACCCATGCTACAGTTGACTAAAAAGAGGAATAAAAAATCGTAATGCCTTAATTAAAAAGACGAGGAAAACTCCAAACTTTAGGGACATGAATAATGTCCCTGAATTCTTTGTGAATGAATAATGTATCGCAAATAATTAAATGTTCTTTAAAATACAGGGTGCATACGTCTGGACACTTCTAGCACACACCCTTCACCATATAGACATGGTTTTATTTCGTTAATAAAAATAACAATATCCTAGCATGCGGCCTATAAATCGTTAAAAAGGAACACTTCAGTACACTAGAAAAAAATATATGGATACGTTTACTTCAAATGTGTCCAATCGTTACAAACACAGTATTTAACAGTAAACATGTTTCTAAACATTATAATATTCACCATATTAGAGTAAACACTGATACTAGCCTAACATAAAGCTGTGTTTTATTAAACATAAAAACATCCTCGTGTCGTACATATTCATATTTCAACGTTTCTGTCGATTTCATACATTTTAGTCTAGCAACAGTTCAACTTGAATGTAAAGTGTATGCAACAATAACACTAACTAATATAATTCATAATACATTTCTTACCTTACATCTTTCTTGTCTTCAAATCGCGTTCTTCTTCTTCTGATGTAACTAAATCCAATGTAAGCTCACTGTGTGTCTTCTAAACTCGACGAAAAGCAGAGGAGAGGAGTGAAGTTTGGTGCTATTTTTTTTTTAGGTAATGAGTGTGTTCTTTTTCTTCTGATGTAACTAAATCCAATGTAAGCTCACTGCGTGTCTTCTAAACTCGACGAAAAGCAGAGGACTGATGAACTTTGGTCCCGCCCACAGCCGGTGCCGGAAGTAAAAATTCAATACAATTTCTCCATTGACATTTGGGATATAAGCCATAAAAACGTAACCATAAATGGTAGACTTAAAACCAGCTACGGCTGTACTAAGTGATTGTATATGCTCATATAAACACCAAAAGTTCATGGGGCACTAACCTTGTTTTAAGATAGATCCCCAGGGTCGGCGCCAGGACATACGGAAGGAGGGGGCCTCGATGCGTCACTGGGAGGGCCTACTATTAATGATTTTTTAATAGTAACTGGGGGGGGGGGGGGGGGGTCGGTGTTTCATAGGCGTAATTTGCGGGATTTTCTCAGGATCGATATATTGTCCCCCACCACTTTTTGAAACATGGCACGGATGCACCAAATACATAAAACATCTCCAGTTAACTAGCAGAGCATTAATTTAGTTCGCTATTAAATAAGAGATCTAGGGCTAAAATGTTTTGTTTTTGAACTCAAGCTGCGCGCTGGTTGCCGCTGCTATCAGTGTCATGGATACAGTTTCTCTTGTGGCTCGCGCAGTCTTCACTCGGACACGCTCTTCAATCTATCGCAGTAACGGAGACTCTATTCGTTCGGTGAGATCACAATATAAAATGGACGCAAACGTGTCCCTGCTTGATAAAAACTGTAACCAATGATGAACATATTCGGTTTTTGATGAGACAGAAAAAAACTATACTGAGGGCGGATTAGAACCCGTAACCTCTGATATGCTTGGCAATTAATCTACCACTAGACCACTGAAGAACTCAAAACAAAATCAGCGGATCGATGGATATATTTACGGGTTGCAAAGCTGATTTAATCGTGGTAAAACAAAATTAATTTACAAATAGTTATATGTAGTTATAGTTAAAATATAAAAAATATATACTTAAGTTAATTATAATGTCAGGAATACATGTATAATGTAATATGTCAGGAATAAAAGGGCACAGTGGTAGCGTGCCTGTTGCCGAATCTCAGCGGCTGAAATCGCGTTCCGAGGTTCCGAGGCAGGGTGGTGCGCTGACTAGAGGTGAGGGGGCACAGTGACCCAGGTGGCCGGGCCAGGCCCCCTGGGGCCCCCTCGTGGCGCCGACCCTGTAGATCCCTTTTATTCGCGATGTATTGGATAAGTACTTCATTACCCACAATCCTGAACAATCCCACAGTGATGCATCTGATTGGTGGAAGTCGTGTCACGTGTCTGAAACCCCACGAAGGCACGTGAAGACTCAAGATCGCGTAATGACGTAGGGCTAGCTCATTGGTCGCATGTCAGAGGCGCCCGCGGCGCGCTATTGGATGTGCGAGCCAGATGCTCAATGTTTTAGCATGTCACGAAAGCTTCAGTAAAGAGGAAAGGGAGTTTCCCTGCACATTTACTATATACAATTCAATGGAGGAAAAAGTTCACGTTGCCGTCGTCAGATTTGGAAGTCACTCAAAAGGCTCTTTCACGGTGGCTTTCAGTCAACTTTAGTGAGGCGCGGTTGTTTATGGGAGGAGTAGTTCCTTTGCTCGGAAATGAAAACATGTACACGGGCTTGTACCTTTGACTTTTTTTTAGATTTTCTCTTCGTTTTTTCACTCGAAATGATATGTTGTATGCTTATGAGTTCAGCCGTAGCTGGTTATCCTCAGACATGCTCGTATACTCTTTAGATATGGATTTTACAAAATGTCAATGGGAGAAATGAATGGGAAATTTACTTCCGGCACCAACGCTCTCTCAGGCTGTGGGCGGGACTGATGCTCTATTTGTACAACCTGCAACTGGGTTACAGGTTGCTAGGTTGAGGTGACAAACGGGTTGAAATTGTAAATGGTCTGTGGATTGTGTGAATATAATGCATTTAATACAATCTGGACACTGGTCAACATTAGACAAACATATTGGTCCGATTATTCATAAAGGAGTTTGGGCCATGCAAATTACGGGAGTTTCCCGGGAAAAATAACAAACCGGGAGGGGTCCGGGAGATAGGGCTAAAAAACGGGAGAAACCCGGGAAAAACGGGAGTGTTGACAGGTATGCCAGCTGCTGTGTTGCCTTATTATGACCTTTCCTGTTAGTTTATGCAGACAGTACCAGACTTGTTTATTATTACCCTTAGCGCCCCTTATTAGGTCAACTTAGTTAGATTTAGCTGCCCTGATTTCCTTTATTACTCTATTTCTCAAGGACACAAATCTATGCCTGTCAGTCAATGATTTGGACTTGAGAGATAGCTTTAAAGCGTTATCTCTCTCCTTCATTAATCTCCTTATGTCACTAGAGATCCAGGGGAGGGTATATGTACTATTCCCTTTAGATTTGCTTTTCTTGAAGAATCGCTTTATGTTTTGGATTGTGGACATGATGACATTTGTGTCATTATTCACATCTACACCAGCTATGATTTGATCCAAGTTAATATTTTTGATTTCTCTGTCAAATTCATCAACATCACACTTGGGTATTCGTAACTGGCTAGATTTGGTGTTAGGTTTAAAAAAAAAAAAAAAAAAAAAACGCGATTTAGTGAGCTTTCTGGCTATAAGAGTGAGGTTATGGTCAGACATACCAGTGACCATGTTAAAGGATGTTGAGACCCTTTTAGGTTTGTTGGTGAATATCAAGTCAATTTGAGTTTTTGATGACGAGGTTACTCTAGTGGGCCCTTTAATTAGTTCGGTAAAATCAAATTTATTAAAGACCCGTTGCAGTGCTTTACTAGCGTCCCATCACAGGTGATTCTTGAGATTCGCCTTCGAGGGCCAGGCATATCAATACACAGTCCTGCCGTTTGGCCTGTCCTTAGCACCCCGCACATTCACGAAGTGCATGTGCATGAAGTGCATGAAGTCTCAGGGGCTCTCGCACCCCTGAGACTTCGGGGCATGCGAGTTCTGGACTACTTGGTCGATTGGCTGGTTCTAGCTCGATCACAATCAGAGCTCATAGAACACAGGGCCACTTTACTCGAGCACCTCGAGAAGCTGGGCCTTACAGTCAATTGGGCGAAAAGCTCGCTGTCTCCCAGTCAGAAATTTTTTTTCTGGGAACAGTGTTGGACTCGCTATCCATGACGGCACACCTGTCACCGGAGCGCGGGTTAAATATTCAGCACGTCGCGAAATCCTTCCGCCATGGCTCTATAGTCCCGCTCAAAAGGTTTCAGAAAATGCTGGGCCTAATGGCCTTAGCAGCTTCTGTACTCCAGCTGGGCCTGCTTCGCATGCGCCCACTGCAGATGTGGCTGAAAGCATGAGTTCCACCCCGGGCATGGACCGCGGGTCTGTTTCGCCTCGGGGTCGACCTACAGTGCGTTTCAGCTCTGGAACCTTGGAAAGTAACCGACTCGTATCAGTCAGGTGTGAGTCTGGGGACTGCCTCGAGTGTGAAGGTGGTGTCTACGGACGCCTCCGCCTCGGGTTGGGGAGCACTGCTTGAGGGCAGACCGCTAACTGGCCTGTGGTGAGAATGAGAAAAGCTACTTCACATAAACTGCTTGGAGATAATAGCAGTCGACAAAGCACTACGGCGCTTTAGTCCCCAGATAAGAGGCCACCACGTCTTGGTCCGGTCAGACAACATGTCATTGGTGGCATAAATAAATCGCCAGGGGGGCATCAGGTCCCGAAACCTTTACAGGCTGACGGAATGCCTCCTGGTCTGGGCTCAGCACAACCTTCTCTCGCTGAGAGCAGCGCATGTGCCTGGTCACCTAAATTTGGGACCAGACAGACTGTCCAAAAACAACGTCCCAGCAGGGGAATGGTCGCTGCACCCGCAGACGGTCCAACTGCTGTGGGAAATGTTCGGCAGAGCGCAGGTGGACCTATTCACGTCCCACGAAAACGCTCATTGTCAGAAGTTTTTCTCGAAAAGCAGAGAAATGGCCCATGTCTGGCCCCGCTGTCCCCTTTACACTTTTCCCCCTGTCTCGCTCCTGCCTCAAGTGTTGAAACGAATCAGAGAAAATGGATGCCCAGTGCTGCTCGTGGCTCCGCTCTGGACAAACCAGACTTGGTTCCCAGTCCTGATGCAGCTGACCAGCACTGCCCCATGGCCTGTACCATTGAGGAGAGACCTCCTCTCTCAGGCGGAGGGCTCGATTTGGCATCCTCGCCCGGATCTGTGGTCCCTGCACGCATGGGCCATCGGAGGGAGTGTTAAACACGATCGCGCAGGCTAGAGCTCCGTCTATTAGATGGCTCTACTCCTCTAAATGGTCTGTGTACTCTGCTTGGTGTCAAGCCCAGGGCTTTTCACCCGTAGACTGCGGGGTTACGGAAGTGCTTTCCTTCCTTCAAAAGCTATTGGATAAGGGTAGGACCCCATCCACGCTCAAAGTATATGTGGCGGCCATAGCAACGTTTGCAAAAAGGGTGTCTGGCCAGTCGCTGGGAAAGAACGACTTAGTCGTGCGTTTCCTCAGGGGAGCTCGGAGGTTAAACCCTCCCAGGCCTCCTTCAGTCCCGACGTGGGACCTTTCCACGGTCTTGGAGGCCATGAAAGGTGCCCCATTCGAGCCGATCCAATTGTCGGACAGGAAACGCCTGTCTTTCAAAACAGTGTTTCTAATGGCTCTCGCTTCAGTGAAGCGTGTAGGGGACTTACAGGCGCTCTCGGTAAGCACGTCATGTATGGAGTTTGGACCTAATGACTCAAAGGTCATACTCAAACCTAAGCACGTGTATGTGCCGAAATCCCTCAATACACCGTTTAGGGCCCAGGTAATTTCCCTGTCTGCCCTTCCGGTTCTCAATGAGGAGAAGGATGCAAGTCTCCTTTGCCCCGTCAGGGCACTAAGAGCTTATGTGTCCCACTCGTCTGGTTTCAGACAGACTGAGCAGCTTTTCGTTTTGTGTGGCGGGCGTTCCAAGGGACTTGCCGCCTCAAAACAGAGCCAGATGAATAGTCGATGCCATAGCGCTGGCTTACACTTCTAAGGGCCTGCAGTGCCCCTTGGGTGTCAGAGCGCATTCCACGAGAAGTGTGGCATGGTCTAGCGGGGTCACCCTGCAAGATATTTGAAAGTTTCTTCAGGTGTGATGCACAGAGAAATGTTTTGCCTACTGATCACATGTGAACGGCTTCTCTCTGGTGTAAACTCTCATGTGAAGTTTAATGGGTACCTATTATGGATTTTTGAAAATTGCCCTTCATGTAGTGTGTAACATAGATCTAAGTGAACGAAAACATCCTGCAAAGTTTTAAACATGAAAGTTCACCGTATACAAAGTTATTGTCTCTCAAAAGTAAGAGTCGACTCTGAGTCGCTGATATGAATCGTTCGACGAACGATGCTTTTCCTTTGTCTAGATGACGTCAACTTGACAAGATATTTGAATAAGATACGCCCACTTATTGCGTTCGGAGACCAGTGTTGCCAGGTCCGTATGCCTGCACTGTTTCCGCGGGTTGTTTGTGTAGTGCACGGGTTGACGCGATTGTTTTACCCACTGGAACATAATTGTTATTGGGGAAACACCCGGGAACACTATTTGACTATTTTTGGCCGTGATTGGGTTAGTTTTGATGAGCAATTGGGCTGGTTTTGTTGTGCAGACCTGGCAACCCTGTCGGAGACGCCAGGGAAAACTAGCATCATGTCAAGACGCTGTTTTGAA